>CM069142.1:58997232-59285524 GCA_035221665.1 Okamejei kenojei
TCCATGTTTATTAAAAGCGATTCCATTCTTGCTGTCCACACACTCAGTAGGGCCAATTTTACATTTAAGTAACCTGCAAACCTACAAAACTTACGTCTTTGGAGTAGATGAAGAAACCGAAGACTCGGAGAAAACACACGCAATCCTGCGATAGAACACAAACTACGTACAGACGAATTTTGGACTTTACATGTCTGCTATTTTTATTTCCTCAGTAAAGATGTCTAAAAAGTTTCTACGGAAGGTCATGATACCACTGATTAGGCACCCAAGATGTCAAGCCCATACTTTCGGAACTCCCCTCATACCCCGAAGATCTGTGCTGGTTTCCATGAAGGTTGATATGATGCGTGTCAGGTATGGGATAAAAAATGGAAACTTTGTAATTTGGCAAACAAGCAGGTCCATTTCTCAATCCTGTTCTCCAGTCCAGCAAGGAACAAACCCATCATAGTATAGTTTTAGATAGAGCAGACTACAAAAATGCTTGGAGTAACTCACGGGAACAGAAGGGTCTCGATCCCGAAACGTCGCCCTATCTCCTTCGCTCTCTTAATGCTGCTGCAACCCGCTGAGTTTCTCAGCTTTTTTTGTACCCGGGTACAACCAGCATCCTTTGATAGAAGGATTGTGATTTTTTTGGATCAAGATGCTTTTTTTAGGTTTTTTTTTTGTGTCTATCTTCGTTTAAAACCAGCAGGTTCCTTCCCACATATAAGTTTAGCTCTATTATTGTCACGGTTAGCGGTGCAGTGAAAAGCATTTGTTGCTGTTAATACCGTCAGCGAAAGCCAATACATGATTACTATTGATCCAATCACAGTGTACATGATACATGATGAGGTATAGCAAGAAAGCCAGTAAAGTCCATCAAAGATGGTCCCAGGATCTCCAATGAGTAGATAGCAGTTCAGAACTGCTCATCTGGTTGTGGGTAGGATCATTCAATTCCTGATAACATCTGGAAGTAAACGAATCCTGAATCTGGTGGTGGTGCGTTTGAACACTTCTATACCTTTTGCCTAATGGAAAGGGGAGGAATGGGGAATGGCCCGGGTGCGATCCTCCTTGAATTATGCCGCTGGCCTTACGTGCGGGGAGTAAATCCAATGAGCTGTCGTTTTTCCAGCCCAGTACCTCGAAGAGGCCGGATTGAGAATTGTAAAGTTTCACGGACCGCACGGCCAGAGCTCCAGTCTTGCTGTCGAACCAAACACCTTTTCTTTGGGTACACATAAACTGAGGAAACTACCATGCGGGTGCAGCAGCATCTAAGGACGAAGAGATAAGGCGACGTTTCGGGTCGAGACCCTTCTATCAGACTGGTCAGGATCAAGGGAAACAGAGATAAAACGGTGATTATTGTAAGAGCAAAGAACAAATGAGTGAAAGGATATGCAAAATAAAGTATCGTGTAAAGGAACAATCCATTGTAAGCTTGTTTGTGGTGTGAAAATGAAAGCTGTCTTGCACTAGGGTGATGGGAGAATAGAGATAGAAGGTGCCAGGGCCCTGAGGGCTAGGGAGAGGTGGAAGGGAAGGGAGACAGCTAAAGGGTTTAACAGAATTGAGAAAATTCAATATTCAAGCCCAAAGGATGCATACGACCCCAAGCGGATATATGAGTTGCTGTTCCTCCCATCTTGCGGTGTTGCTCACGTCTGGTGCCGTGGAGGGGGTCCCAGGAACCGAGAGTCGATGTATGGAATGGGAGGGTGAGTTGAAGTGCTGAGCCACAGGGTGGTCCCGGGTTGGTTATTATGCCGGACCGAGCGGTAGGTGTTCGGCGAACGCGATCGCCAAGCCTCCGCATGTCTCACCGATAGATAGATCCTCTGGCACTGGTAGCAGCGATGCAGTAGAAGAGGTTGGAGGAGGTGCAGGTGAACCTCTGTCCGGACCTGGGAGGACTGCTTGGGTCCCATGAAAGTATGGAGGGGGGAGGTGAAGGGACAAGTGTTGCATTTCTTGCGGTTGCAAGGAACGTGCCGCGGGGGAAGGGTTAGATGGGGAGGGAGGGAAGAATGGACCAAGGGAGTTGCGAGGGAGCTCCTTTGCGGACGCAACATGGGGGGAGAATGGGAAGATGTTGCGGGTGGAGGGCACTTTGGAGTGGGAAAACTGCGGAGGACTATATGTTGTATTATGCCAGGCGGTGGGTGAAAGGTGAGGACCAGGGGGACTCTGCCCTGGTTTGCGAGTGGGGGAATGGGGAGCGAGTGCAGTGTTGCGGTATGGAGGAGACCCTGGTGCGAGCCTCATCAATAGTGGGGGAGGGGAATCCCCTTCTCTGAAGAATGAGGCCATTTGTGATGACCTGGTGTGGAACACCTCATCCTGGGAGCAGATATGCGGCGTAGACGGAGGAATTGGAAAGGGGAATGGAGTCCTTACAGGAAGCAGGGTGGGAGGAAGAATAGTCCAGGTAGCTGTGGGATTCAGTAGTGTTTGTAGTGATGTCGGTCAGGACGTATCTACCCTGCAATAGAGATGTGAGTCAAGAATGGTAGGGAAGTGTCGGAATGGTCCAAGTGGATTTGAGTGCCGATGGAAGTTGTGGTCGAAATGAATGAAGTCAGTCAGTTGTGTGTGGGTGCAGGAGTGATACCAAAGCAGTCGTCGATAGTAACGAGGTAGAGTCGGGATGGGGGCCCTGGTACGCCGAGAACAAGGATTGTTCACGATAACCCAACAAAGAGGGCAAGCGTAGTCTGGGGCCCATTCGTGTCCCCATAGCTACGCCTTGTGTTTGAGGAAATGGGAGGAATCAAAAGAGAAGTATATTGAGGGTGAGAACAACGCTGCTTAGGCGGAGGAGGGGTCATTGGGACGGATGGGGTTGCTCCTCTGTCAGAGAAGAACCGGAGGGCTTTGAGACCGTCCTGTGGGGGATGGATGTGTAGAGTGACTGACGTCCATGGTAAAGATGAAGGATGGGGCCTGGAGAATGGAATGCACGGAGCCGAACGACGGAGAGTGTCTGAGGTTCTTGAACATAGGTGGAGGGATTTAACAAAGGGGGAATAGGGATGGCGTCAAGGTATGTGGAAAGTGTTCGGTGGGCAACGAACACGAGACAATGTGTCAGCCAGGGCAGTCGGTTTATGTGAATTTGGGAGAAGGTAAAATCGGAGCCGTGAGGAGGCCTGGAAACGATGAGGTCGGAGGCTCGGTGGTAGGGAGCCCGAGCTGATGAAGTTGTTAAGGGTGCTCGAAAATGTGGCCTGGTGTTCGTCCATGGGGTCAGGGTCCAGGGTAAGTAGGAGGAGGGTGTCCGAGATAGGCGCGCGCCTCCGCTTTTGTAGAGAATTCTTTGGATGAAGCAGAGGGAGTGTCTACCTTAACAGGCTTCACCGGTGTTGGGAACAGCAAGTGGTTTTATCCCTTTAGCTATTACTCTGTTAAACAAAACCAAAATACCGCAGCTGCGAGAAATCTGAAATTGGAATGGGAAATGCTGGTCGGGTCAGTCAAAGTCACTGGAGAGAAAAAAACAGAATTGACCTCATCAAACCTGGGCAAAAGTAGGAATAAGTTATAAGAGGAGGAGAAAGGGGAGATGGGGTGGTGTGGGTGGGAGGGAGCGAAGCACGGGGAAGATCTATACAAAAGTGGAGACGAGGAGAGATTATGTGTCAAAACGGGACAACCGATTTTTAATAATATATTTTTATATGCTGTAAAGCATTCCACCAGCAGAGTAAGAAATAGTCAATATTCATTCTGTTCATACGACAATTAAACATCCTTGACTCTTGAGTATACAGGGTGATTTAAGGGTGGGGATAGGTTGATGGGGTATGTAAATGCTGACTAGTTATCAAAGTGAAGTCAATACAGCAGGGAAGATTGATTCCCTGATATACTGTAGTTGAGGTCGGTATTGAGAATGTAAAGTACAACTGTTAGCAACTGAATTAATCTATTCCAAAGTCAGCAACCTTTTGTCTATGAAAATAGACACAAAAAGCTGGAGCAACTCGGCGGGTCAGGCAGCATCTCTGGAGAAAAGGAATAGTTGACGTTTTGGGTTGGGCGGCAGATAGAGCTCTTAAAGATAACAGAGTCAGGAGATATGGTGACAAGGCAGGAATGTGGGTGAACAGCCATGATCACAGTGAATGGCGGAGCTGGCTTGAAGGGTCTGTCCCGCTGAGATACTCCAGCTTTTTGTGCCCATCTTCGGATTAAACCAGCATCTGCAGTTCCTTCCTAAGCATTTGTCTTTGTTTGTTTGCAACAGGGCGACAGTGGTGGGCCCCTAGCAGTCAGCCAAAACTCCTTCTGGTGGTTAGTAGGTACTACAAGCTGGGGCTACGGATGTGGAAGAGCGGGGAAACCAGGAGTATACACACAAATGTCAACTGCGTGATCGACTTGGGTTTTACCTGCAAATGAAGGCAAGTGCACAACAGCCAATTTGGGACAGGTTTGTTTTAGAGTCATAGAGTCTTACAGTGTGGAAACAGGCCCTTCGGCCCAACTTGCCCACACTGGTCACCATGTCACATCAGTGTGAAGGAGGCTCTCAACACGAAACGTCACCCATTCCTTCTCTCCAGAGATGCTGCTGGCCTGTCCCACTGGTTACTCACTCCAGCATTTTGTGTCCAACTACACTAGTCCCACCTGCCTGCATTTGGTCCATATATCCCTCTAAACCTGTCCTATCCATGTCCTTCAGCAGCTCGTTCTATACACTCACAATCCTTTGTGTGAAAAAGTTGCCCCTCAGACTCCTATCAAATGTTTCCCTCATCACCTCCTCTGTTTTTTTTTTAATGAGACTGCCGCAGAGGACCTCCTGAACTAGCCTAATTAATATGTCAGGGCAGTTATAATATAACCATATAACAATTACAGCACGGAGACAGGCCCTCTCGGCCCTTCCAGTCCGTGCCGACCATTTGTTTTCCCCTAGTCCCATCTACCTGCACTCAGACCATACCCCTCCATTCTCTTCACGTCCATATACCTATCCACTTTACTCTTAAATGTTAAAATCGATCCTGCCTCCACCACCTCTGCCGGAAGCTCATTCCACACAGCCACCACCCTCTGAGTAAAGATGTTCCCCCTCACGTTACCCCGAATACCTCTGTCCCTTTAATTCTCATGTCATGCCCTCTTGTTTGAATCTTCCCTACCCCTCATGGGAAAAGCTTATCCACCGTCAACTCTGGTCTATCCCAATCATCATTTTAAAGACCTCAATCATCCCCCCTTTAAAACCTTCTGCGCTCCAAAGCATAAATACCTAACTTGTTCAACCTTTCTCTTAACATAGTTGCTGGAATCCCTGGCAACATTCTAGTAAAATCTCCTCTGTACTCTCTCTATTTTGTTGGACATCCTTCCTATACCTAGGCAACCAAAATTGTTACACCATTACTCCAGAAATTGGTCTTACCAATGCCTTGGTACAATTTTAAATTACTTCCCTACTCCTATATCAATCTTTCCTGATTTAATAAAGGCCCAGAACACCAAAGGCTTTCTTTACCACCCCTATCTACATGCGATTTCCACCATTCGGGAACTATGCACAGTTAATTCCTAGATCCCTTCTGATTCCACAGCATCCTCAATTCCCACCATTTACCATGTTCTCCCTATTTTGATTTGTCTGCCAAGATGTAGCACTTCAACACTTATCACATTAAACTCCTCTTCCATCTTTCAGCCCACTTTTCCATATGGCCCAAATCTCTAGTAGACTTTGAGAATCTACTTCATTAGCCACAATAACCACTATCTTAGTAGCATCTGCATACTACCTTATCCAATTTTCCACCCTATCATTCCAGATCATTGATGTACATGACAAACAACAGTGACCCCCAAACCCAACCCAACAAAGTAAATCCCTGAGGCATCCCACTGGTCACACCGGCTTCCAACCTGACAGAACAGCCCATCCACCATTACTTCTCTGACATCTACCCATTCTGACACTGTTTGAATCCATCTTGCTACTACTCCGCCATTAACACCCAAAGATTGAACCTTCTAAACCAACCTTCCATGGGAAACCTTGTCAAAGGCCTCTACTGAATACTATAGACAACATCCACTGCTTTACACCCTCATCATTTCCCAGTTACCGCTTCAAAAAATTCAAGAAGGTTTGTCCAAACAGACCTTCCAGGCACAAATCCATGTTGACTGTTTTCCTGATCAACCCTGTTTATCCCAGATGCTTATATATAAATATCTCTAAGTATTCCTTTTCATTAATTTGCCCACCACTGACGTCAAACTAATAGGTCTATAATTGCTAAGGTTTATTCTTTGAACCCTTTTTAAACAATGGAACAAACATGCGCAGTACGCCAATCCCACCCGGCACTATTTCCTTTCTAATGACATTTGAAATATGTTCTGTCATAGCTCCTGCTATTTCTACACTAAACTTCCATCAATGCCTAGGGAATATCCTTGTCAGGGGACCTGGAGACTTATCCACCTTTAAAATATTTTTTTTCAAAAGTGGGCAGTACTTCCTCCTCTTTGAAATCTCATAGTTTCCATAGCTAACTCTACCTTATTTTCCCTTACCTCCACAGAGTTCAATATCCTTCTCCTTGGTGAATACCGAGAAAAAGAAATTGTTTCAATAAATCTCCCCCATCTCTTTGCTGCTGCAGATAGCTTCCATTCTGGTTCTCTAATGGTCCAATTTTTATCCCTCGTTATCCTGTGATTCTGTGGTTCCCCCGTACTGAACCCGCACTGACGGGCCTGTGTGCAGAGTGGGGTCAGGCCATCAGTGGGACTGGGGCTTGCCAGGCTGGGGGGAGGTGAAAGGCAGGAAAACGCCTAAACCAATCACAGGAAAATGCCTAACCTTAACCCTAACTCAACCCCACTTCCAGAGCCTGCCCACGCCCACGTCTGGAGCTGGAGCCGCTTTTGGACCTCGGCTCACACCCTCCACCCCATCACCCATCCCCCCTCTCCCCCCTCCCCTCTCCCCTCTCCCTCATCCTCTGCCCTACTTTCTAACATGCACCTCTCCCACACTCTCTCCCTACCCTCCCCCCCTCCCCTCACCCTTCTCCCCCCCTCAACCCCTCTCCAATCCTCTCTCTCTCCCCCAATCCTGCCCCCCATCACACCCTCCCCCTCTCTCCCACCCCTCACACCCTCCGCCATCTCTCCACCCCTCCCCCCCCTCCCCCCCCCTCCCCCCTCCCCCTCCTTCCACCCCTCCCCACCTCCCCCCACAACCCCTCCCCCCTCCCCCTCCCCCCCTCCCATACCACCCTCCCCTCCACAACCCTCCCTCACACCCTCCCCTCCATCACCCTCACCCCACCCCCCCTCTCACCCCCTCCCCCTCCCTTCCCCCCCACTTCCCCCGCCCACCCTCCCACCCTCCCATCGCCGCATCCTCCGCCACCTCTCCCCTCTTGCCCACTCTCTGTCTCAGCCCCTCTCTTTCTGTCCTCTGCCCCCTTCTCGCTCTGCCACACTCTCTAACCCCCCTCTCTAAAAGCGCCTGCGAGTTGGGGGATATGCGTCAGCAGATGGGGCCATTATGGGGTAAAAGGAGCAAATTAATAATATTAATATAATATCAAGTGGGTAGTTAGCGTGTGTGCTGGGGGGGGGGGTAGTTAGTGTGTGTGACGCCCGCATGCCAGCCACCACCCCCCCCCCCAAAACCGCACGTTGGGGGAACAGACCCAACGGGTCTGCACTTGGTCTAGTATCTATTAAAACTGTGTTGGTGTAATTTTGCACGTGAAACGTATCTCCTCGAAATCCAGACGCCGAAACGGGAATATTTTTACATATTTCAGTAGAGATTTTCCTTGTGATTTTAGAAATCCACTCCTCTGTACGTTAGGTACATTATTTTCCTGACTTTTTTATTAAAATTGTTGACCAATCTGATGTTTTTAAAAAATCTGACTGCTGCCCAGCTGCTGACGTTACAATAACAGTAACATTTTTACATCTTCTGGTAGAAATTTTCCGTATGATTTCAAAAATCCAATCCTTTATACATTTGGTCAATTATTTCACCGAGGTATGTATTAAAATTTAATAACCAAACTGCCATTTAAAAAAAAAGTTAAGGTTGCCACTGTTGACCTCCATCAATGCCCTTGGCACCTGGCCCAACTACCTGCTGGTCCCCACCCAGCCCCGCCCCTGCTAACCCACAATGCCTTTGCATCTGCCACGCCCGGGCCCTAGCCATCCCCCCCACAACTGCCTCCTGGCCCCACCCCTAAGCCCCGGCTCCCCAGCCTGCCAGTTGTTGATTCCTCCCATTTTTTTTCATTGAATTTATTTAATTATTCTTATTTAACATCACTAATTCTTAACATTAACTCTTAATTTCAAAGACAGTTTAAAAATAATAAATTTGCTGTCTTCATTGACAGCTTAGATCGGACCTGCTGTGCGTGTGTGGTGGGGGGGATGGTTAGTGTGTGTGTGTGACGCGGCAGGCTTCTCCCCTGAATTCCATAGAGCTGCTGACAGCTTTCGTGCATGAGATGCATACGCTTCATTTCCAGAACATTCTGAACGCCTGACGCACGGTTGCATTTCGCTCTCTCTGTCTCTCCCCTCTCTCTCTCTTCCCCATCTCTCTCTCCCCTCTTTTTCTCTCCCTCTCCCTCCCCCTCCCTCCCTCCCACCCCCCCCTCTCACCCTCCCCCCTCTCCACCCCCCTCTCCCCTCCCCACGCTCCCCCCCACTCTCACCCACCTCTCTGCTCTGCCCCCCTCCATCCCGCCTCTCAATCCCCCTCACTCCCCCCCCGTCTCCTCGCCCCCCTCTCCCCCCCATCCCCCCCCTCATCCCCCCCTCCTTCCCCCCCTCTCCCCCCTCTGCCCACCCTCTGACCCCCTCTCACCCCCCCTCATTCCCCGCTCATTCCCCCCCCCTCCCTCTCCCCCCCTTCTCTCTTCTGCCCTCATTCTCTATCCTCCCTACCCCCCCTCTCTAGACGCAGCCAGTGAGTTGGGGCTATGCGTTCAGTAGATAGGGCGGATTTATGGGGTTAAGAGGAGCACAATAAATTATATGAATATAATAACAAGGGGGGGTAGTTAGCGTGTGTGGGGGGGAGGGGGTTAGTTAGCGTGTGTGTGGGGGGTAGTTAGAGTGTGTTTTTGGGGTGGTTAATGTGTGTGATGCCAACGGGTCTGCACTTGGTCTAGTCTTTCTTAAAAATGTGCAGGTTTTGTTCTTGACGAGTTTCAGGTATGATTTATATAATATTTTTACACTATATGTTAAAAATTCAGGTAGTTCTGTGAGTTGGGTCACAAAATGAAAAAGCTCCTCGGCCCTCAGCCTAAAATTGGCTTTCAGATTTTTCCTACCTTCTTCTCAAAAGTTTGGCTCAAACAACAATGTAGCTCCATGGGTATCACCTCCATTCTTCCAATTACTTTTGAGAGCAGGCATTGAATGTTGCCAGCATATTTGACAAGAGGAAGTGTGAAAGTGGGAAGAGAGGAAACATTTTACACATCTAACCCTGTCCTAATGCCAAGCCCCGCAATGTCGAAAATCTAGAAAACAAAAACTGAGCACAATTGCTTTGGTAGAGATGGTGATTTGACCTCAGGTTGGCAATAGAGTTGGGGTCTTTGGGATAAAACGTTACTTCCCTGAGGTATATTGAGAATTCACTATATGGAAATAGGTCTGCGGTTCCATTTAACTGCACCAAAACATCATTGTGTGCAATTCTGGAGTATTCAGTCATAGATAGTCAGAGTCATAACAAGCCCTTCAGCTCACTTGCTCTTGCCAATCAAGATGCCCATCTACACTCGTCCTGTCTGCCCATATTTAGCCCATCATCCTCTCAACCTCTCCGATCCATGTACCTGCTGAATGCTTGAGCAGCTTACAACCCAGCGGTATGAATATTGACTTCTCTAACTTCAAGTAACCTTTGCTTTCCCCCTCCCTCCATCCCTCCCCCATACTAGTTTTCCAACTAGATTCACTGTCCTCCTGATTATATTTTACTGATTGTATGCCTCGTTGTCAACTTCCCCTCAGCTAACAATGGTCCATTCTACATTTTCCTTGAACTCCGCACCCTTTGATCTCTCATTTTCACACCTTATCCTTTCATATCTCTATGTCTCCATTTCCCCTGACTCTCAGACTGAAGAATGGGTCTCGACTCGAAACATTACCCATTCCTTCTCTCCAGAGATGCTGCCTGTCCCAGAGTTACTCCAGCATTTCGTGTATTTTAAATGTTCTTATGGTACCTGCCTCCTCTGGGAGCTTGACACAAAATGGTGGAGTAACTCAGCGGGACAGGCAGCATCTCTGGAGAGAAGGAAGGTGACGTTTTGGGTCGAGACCCTTCTTCAGACCTCTTGGAGTTCGTTCCATATACCCATCACCTTCTATGTGAAAACGTTACCCCTCAGTCGCAGCAGTTCTTGTAACTTCTGTAGTGAGAGAATCAGCTTTAATTATTAAAGTCAATAACTTTTCATCAGAACTGGTCAGTTCTGTTAAGCATTCCCAGTCGCTGCCCCATTTGCTGTGTTTATCAGGGATTTTCTGTTTTAGTTTAGTTTAGTTTAGAGACACAGCGCGGAAACATGCCCTTCGGCCCATGGAGCCTGCGCTGACCAGCGATCCCCATATGCTAGCACTATCCTACACATTGGGAACAATTTACAATTTTTACTGAAGCCAATTAACCTACTTTGGAATGTTGGAGGGAACCAGAGCACCCAGGAAAAATTCACAGGGAGAACGTACAAACTCCGTACAGACAGCACCCGTAGTCAGGATCGATCCTGGGACCGCTACTGTTGCTGCACCGTGGTCCAACATGACTCTTTTCCAAAATGAGAGTGCTTCCCTTCCATATTCTGCAACTATAGTGCACATGGGTCGATAGAAGTGTTGATTTTAATGTCTTTATAGTGCCTGCATTCATTGAGCTTTTCACAATGATTATCTAATTCCAGAAGCAACATTGACGACAGGAAGTTTTGGGGACATGTCTCAGACATGCAGGGCACACAGCAAATCCCTCCGGCTTCCTTCATGACACATGCTCTTCCTTCGGTGGTTGGAGAGATTCACCAATCACAAGCCAAATTGCAGTGCCAAGCGGGAGGATTTTCCTAAGAGTAAACCAGAATCTTCTCATTTACCCGAGACGATCAATTTCCAAGTATTTAAAGTGATAGTGTGCATCTTGCAATGCCTCATGACTGTTCAGTGGCTAGTTTAGTCTAATAAGTCTTAGGTCAAACTCAAAGTGCATGAGATTGAACAAGGAAGAATCAAAACTTAAAATATGGAGTGCCCTGTAGTCTAAATTGTTGCTGTCAGATTAAGTTTCTTTGTCTGTCTGTAGGAAGTGTTGGCTGGTTGCAAAATAATACTGTATGTCAATGACCAGGTAAATGACGTCCTGTGAACCAATGTTAATTATTCTTGACTTTTGTTCTTAAGTTTACTTCTATTTTTCATGTATTTTTCTTTATCTGGAGCAAAACGATTGCCCTGAAGAAATGTACAATTTTTTTTTTGTGTTTTGTTTATTTTTGTTAGAAGTACACTAGTGTGGTACTTAAGTACCTAATACATACATACATATTTCCATTCTTGTACAACTTCGTACTTTTGATTTAATAATAAAAGAACAGTGAGAGAAAAAAGAAATAAAGAGCGTCGGAATAGATAGACAAGCGAGTAGAAACAGATAGCCAAAGAAATACAGGACCGAGATAAGAAGCTAAAAAGATTGAAAGAAAAGGAGAGAGTAAAGGACAGAGAGATTAGAAGAGATCTACCTATTTCGTATTTTTGCCCATCCGTCACCCGGTCTAAACCATTTAATTTCTTATGTTGCACCATCTGCTTGTAAAAAGTTGATAAAAGGAGACCAAATCTTTAAGAATAGGTCTACTTTGCCTAGTAGGAGGAATCTCATTTCTTCAAGGTTTCAGACATGTTTGAAATCCACATTTTGAATGTTGGCGTGGTAGCGTTTTTCCAAAATTTGAGTATAAGTTTTTTTGCTGTTATTAGACCGTAATTAAGAAAAGCTTCTTGGAATATAGTTAGTTTACTTCCCTCTTCCATTGATCCAAAGATAATCAGTTCTGTATTGGGGTTCAATTTTGTGTTAAATAGTTTTGTAAAAATTCCAAAAATTTCATTCCAAAATTTATACAGTTTTATACGAGACAAAGGAATGTGCTATAGTGGCATTTTGAGTTAAACATTTGTCGCAGATGGGGGAAACATTTGAAAATATTTATTCAGTCTAGTTTTCGAATAATATAGTCTATGTAAAATTTTAAATTGAATTAGGTTATGTCTTACATTAATTGAACATTTATTTACATATAATAATTTTTTTTCCCATCTATCATTTGGAATTTTTATCAATAACTCTTGTTCCCAGTCCCCTCTAATTGCCTCTGTCATTGGTGTTTCTATATTTAGAATTGTATTATATAAGTAAGATATTAAATTGCTTGATTCTGCCTTTCTATTCATTCCTTCCTCCAATAAATCTGGAGTTAAAGTTTGATATCCTTGTATATATTTTTTCAAATAATCTTGAATTTGAAGATATTTGAAATATTGATTACTTTTCAAATTATATTTTAGTTGTAATTGTTGGAATGATAAAAGTTTTCCCATTTCATACATATCTCCCATCGTTTTAATTCCTATTCTTTCCCAATGGATAAACGTTTTATCAATAATGGATGGTTTGAATGAGGGATTATTAGCTATTGGAGAAAAAAGCAATAATTTTCTTAATTTTAAAGTTAGTTTTATTTGTTTCCAAATTCGTATTATACTGTGAATAATTGGATTCTTCTTATATATTATATTGTTCAGTTGCTTCGGGGAAAGAACAATCCTCTTTCTCCATTCTTATCCAATCTACCTGTTGGGCAGAACTGTCCAACCAATAGATTATATATTTAATATTCACTGCCCAATAGTAATACAATAAGTTAGGAAGTGTTAGTCCCCCCTGATTCTTTAGATTTACACAAGTGTTTTTTTTTTAAATTCTGTGTGATTTATAATCCCATATGAAGTTTATAATACTAGAGTCTAGTTTAAAAAAAAAATTTAGGTAAGTATATTGGTATTGATTGAAATAGGTACAATATTTGTGGTAAGAAGATCATTTTTATCGCGTTTATTCTGCCTATTAAGGACATCGGCAGTGTTTTCCAAAATTTAATCAACCCATTTAATTTAGTTAATAAAGGCATATAGTTTGCATTGAGTAATGATTTATATTTCCTAGTGATTTGGATGCCCAAATACTTAAATTTTTCTGTTGCAATTCTAACAAATGTGTCGGCTCTTGATGTTTTATCGTCATAATTTTGCTTTTGTTCCAATTTATTATATATCCTGAAAAAGAACCAAATTCCTCTATTAAGTTTAGTATATTTGGTATGCTAATTTGCGAATTTGTAATATATAGTAATATGTCATCTGCATATAATGAAATTTTATTATTTGAGTGTTTGGTATTATATCCATAAATATTCGGATGACTTCTTATACTTTCTGCTAAAGGCTCTATCACTAGTGCAAATAGCAGGGGCGATAGTACGCACCCCTGTCTCTTGCCCCTTGCTAACTGGAATTTCGGGGATAATATATTATTAGTCAGTATTCTAGCCGTCGGCTTATCATATAATAATTTTACCCATGAGATAAAGTTATCTCCCATGTTTTTGCAATACTTTGAATAAATATTGCCATGCTACTTGATCGAAAGCTTTTTCTGCATCCAATGAAATAATTGCTAGTTCTTCTTCAGTATTATGTGAGTACATTATATTAGACAGCCGTCTCAAATTGTTAAAAGAGTATCTCTTTGGTATAAACCCTGTTTGGTCCGGATTTATTAGTTTACTAACATATTTACTCAATCTTCTCGCTAGGGTCTTTGCTAATATTTTTTGATCTGTATTTAGGAGTGCTATAGCTCTATATGAGCCTGGGTCTTCTAGATCTTTATCCTTTTTTGGTATAAGTATAATAGTTGACTCAGTTAATGTTTCCGGTAGTTTATTTTCTTTAAAAGCGTATATATATAAATCTTGCAGGCGTGGAGAAATTATCTCATAGAATCTTTTATAGAATTCATTACTAAAGCCATCTGGTCCTGGCGTTTTGCCATTCTTCAACGAATATTGTTTCTTCTATTTCCTGTAGTGTAATCTGGGCTCCTAATCCCTCTTGTTCCACCATATTTAATTTTGGAAGATTACAATGTCTAGGAAATTTGTAATTTGAGTATTATTTGCAGAGGTTTTCGATGTATATAAATTTTGATAAAATTGAGCAAATCTTTTATTAATATCTTTAGGTAAGGTAGTGTTAGTAATTTCCCTTTGTCTGATTTAATTTTAGTAATTTTATTTTCTGTTTCCCGTTTTTTCATTTGGCGTGCTAAGAGTTTATGTGGTTTATCACCAAATTCGAAATTTTCTTGTTTTATAGTTTGAAATAATCTTATTCTGGCCGATAAAATGTTATTTAATTTATATTTTAGTATTGTTATCTTATTATGTTTATCTATAGTTGGTTCTTTAGCATTTTCTAAATCTAATTGTCTAATTTCTTGTTCTAACTGCAATTGTTCAGTGTTATTTTTTTTATTTTGGAAAGCTTGATACGAGATTATAGTTCCTCTAATAAATGCCTTAAAAGTTTCCCATAATAAAGAGGGTGAAATATTTGGTGTATCATTTGTCTCAAAAAAAGAATCCCATCTGCTTTTTTAAATATGTACATCCTTGTGAATTGTTTAAGATTTGGGGGTTAAACCTCCAAAACGATTTTTTATCAGGCATTCCATCTAATTTTAAAGATAAAGTTAGCGGGGAATGATCAGAAATAATACTATTATGATATTTAGAATTATATGTATATGGAATTAGTTTCGGGTCCACTAAGAAGTAATCAATACGTGAATATGTTTTATGTACCGTTGAATAAAATGAATATTCCCTACCTACTGGGTTAGCGATCCTCCATACATCTGTTATGTTGGTATTTTTCATGTATGTATTTAGGAGTTCACTAGTTTTAGATTTTATGTTAATCCTTTTTTGTTTTGCTGATTTATCCAGATATGGATCTAAAACACAATTCAAATCTCCCCTATTATCACATTTTGATAGTTAAGTTCTGTAATTGTATCCAAAATTTTACTAAAGAATTGGGGGTTGTCAAAATTAGGAGCATAAATATTTATCAAAGTAAGTGGAGTAGAATAAATTTCTCCCGTGACTATGACATACCTCCCCTCTTTATCTGCTATAGTATTCTTTAATTTAAATGGTATACCTTTACGAATGATAATAGCCGTGCCTCTAGATTTAGAAGTAAATGAAGAGTAGTATGTTTGCCCAATCCAATTTGCCTTCAGTCTTATCTGTCTTTGATATTTCAAATGTGTCTCTTGTAAGAAAATGATATCACTGTTTAAGGCTTTTAATTGGGCAAAGATCTTACCCCTTTTAATTGGTTCATTAGCACCCCTTATATTCCAACTACAGAACGTGATTCCTCCAGTTTTCTTTTGTTTATCGCCTTGCATTATGAATCATGTTAATACCTTTACTTCATATGGTGCAACCAAGAACCTCATAACTCTAGGTGGAGGATGGTCATCCCCAGCTGTTAAGTTTTGTTGGCATCTCCCCTTCAGAATAGACCTTGAAAAAGACCAGAAAGTGTAGAGTCGTGAAAAGATACTTAACAAACAAAAAGTGATATTATAATATCCAAAAAAAAAGATATTATAATTAAAAACAGACCACCAACAGGTGGTAGAAAAATTCTTGTTGACTTCCGTAGATGTTTTTAATTGTTTCGCTCTGCCCCCTTGACCAGTTATTATTAATTCGAAGAGAGAGCGATACAAAATTCAGAAATGTATATATAAAATAAAGCGCACTCCAATAGATAAATTAGAAATATATCTTCAAAGAGAAAAACAAAATAAAAAAGAGTTTCTGAGTATATATTTAGATATAACAGTAATTATGTTAATTATATATCCATATCTATTGATATGCCTAGCTCTATTACAATTAAGTCTCAAACTTTTGTATCAGACAACAGCAGGTTCCAAGGGGTTAACCAGATGCAGACCCTTGGATAACTTCCAAGCGTCTGAGTCTCCCCCCCCCTCTTTGCGCGCAATTTAGACTAAATCTACTATATCCATAAAATTTGTTAGTATATTAGTACTTATCAATCATATTTAACTCGTTATTCTTATATTTAGCAAGTAATTAACATCATGAAATAAACATCAACCATTATTAAGCTATGCCTTAATATTACACAATTTTATTAATTATATTTTATGTTAGTATGTAATTGTGTGTTTCTTAAATCATAAATTTCTATATACAACTTCACTGATAATATTTTTCCATATTCTCAAGTTATTTTCCCTGCCACAATTTTTCTTCTTTGTCAATCCTTTGTTGAAGTGAAACATAAAATCCGACCTTGAGTTAACATTCCAAAGTTAAAATGTCTAGACAACGCCTCGAGGAAAATTCTCCATCTTAACCAGAGCAGTATTTTTTGTATGTTAAAAAAAAAAGAAACACAGTTCTTTCTTCGCCGTTTCTCATGATCAGTAGACCTCCTTTGTGATACTTTGTGCATAATTAAATGCCTCTTCTGGATCCGTGAATGCACGTTCAACATGGTTATAAGTAATTCTCAATTTCGCGGGATATACTATCCCATATCTTACTCCCGAGACCTCTTTCAGTAGCCTTCTCGTGTTTGTAAACTTGTCCCTCTTTTCCATGACTTCAGCTGGGAAAACACGGAAGAATCTTAGTTTGTCTTCTTCAAACATCAAATTCACACCATATGGAATTTTTTTCATAATTCCTTCCAGGGTTGAAATGTCATAGAATTTCAGAATAATCTGTCTTGGGGAGGCAGTTGGGCTTGCTTGAACCTTACGTCGGACCCGGTGAGCCATATCTATTCTCGGGGCTTCAGGCAGCTTAAGTACTTGTTTGAGTAAGTTGGCAGCAAACTCCTGAAAGTTTTGCCCACTCTCCTTTCCTTCTCCAACTATCCTCAGGTTTTGTCTTCTTGATTTTGCTTCCAAGTCCGTACATTTATGCTTCATTTTAGCAAGCTCCCTCCTCATGCTTTCTTGTTCCTTTTTTAGTCTCTTTATCACCTTAGCCATCTCAGTTATCGTATTATCCATTCCTTCCATAGCCGACTCAGTAGACTTTAACATTGCGTCCAGCTTTTTATTACAGTCCTTATCAACCCGCTTAATTTTTTTGTTTAAATCCTCCTCAACCTCAATCACACGTTTGGTTAAGTCATCAGTTTTCCCCCATCAGTGTATCGTTGCCTTGTTTCATTTTTTCAGTGAGGCTTTTGTCCAGCGCGACATTCCCCTCTTGTATCACTTTAGAAATAACTTCAGTGACTGAAGTTAATACTGACTTTTCCAATTGTTCCATATGCTCTCTTTGTTCCTCCATTGAGGTCATTTCTGTAGAAAGATTTCGAAAGTCAGCTTCTTCTTCTGAGCTTCCAGCTGATGCTTGAGGAGTCTTTCCAAGTTTTTTCAAGTAGTCTCTTGTGGCAGGTCTTGAAGCAGGTTTTACAGGCTTCTGGCGAGGATTCACTTTTTTCATTTAAAACTGCTGTCATTCTCTGTTATCAGCAGAGTTTCTGATAACACACAATTAAATAGCAGCTCTGGTAGTATATTTTAGAACTCCCCCATCTTCCAACTCGTATTTTAGCACATTAAAACATTCTTTCGGGAGCAGAGCAAAACAGCAGCGTCTCTCACCCCACCATTGATGCGCCGGAAGAGAAATGTACAAATTTTAAACAAATCCGTGACTTTTAAGAAAATCCATGGAACATTTTAAATGTGAATGCCTTTGAGGAAACCTGCTGCCCATTTACTTTCCTTATGATGGTGGAGGCACTGGAGGTTTTCTTCATATTGTAGCCTTCTCTGTACTTTCTAATGCCAGAGAAAGCTGGTCTTACAGGCAGTTCAACTGGTAAGACTTTCGCTTCTGAATCAATTGTCTGTAGTTTCAAATCCTACTAGATGCCTGAATGCCATGTTGTAGCAATGCTATAGCTGGCACCTTTTAGATATGTTAAAGTAACATCACATTTGATCTGTGTAGGAAGGAACTGTAGATGGTGGTTTAAACCAAAGATAAGACACAAAATGCTGGAGTAACTCAGCGGGACAGGCAGCATCTCTGGAGAGAAGGAATGGGTGACGTTTCGGGTTGAGATCCTTTTACAGACTTCCAGCATTTTGTGTCTATCCCATTTTATCTCTCAGATTGACATCCCAGAACACAATTTTAAAGGGGCAATATCCTGTTGTTCCAACTGAAATTTACCTCAAAACTCACTTCACAGAATCACAATGGCGCAACGCTAGAGTTGCTGCCTTGCAGTGCCAGAGACCCGGGTTCAATCCTGACCTCGGGTGCTGTTTGTATGGAGTTTGTACGTTCTCCTCGTGACCTCCGGGTGCTCTGGTTCCCTCCCACATTCCAAAGACATGCAGGTTTATATATTAATTATAATACCACCGGGTGGCGACGTACGATGGCAGCCTCGCCAAGTCTCTCGTCCTTTTCTTTTGTTGTTTTTAACCTGTTGTTAAGTGTATGTTTTAGTGTATCTTTAGTTTTGTATTATGTGTGGGGTGGGAAACTTTTTAAAATCTCTTCCCTCGACGGAGATGCGACTTTTTCGTATCGTAACTAACATCGTGGAGCTAGCGGTCCCTTGGTTAGGGATCGACTTCAGGAGCTCCAACCGCAGGAGCTTCGACCGCTCAGACAGCAGATGGTTCGACTGCCCCGACCGCAGGAGAAGAGGAAAGAAGATACTATGTTATTGCCTTCCATCACAGTGCGCTGTGGGGAATGTTCATGTTAATTTTTATATTGTTGTGTGTCTTATTACTTCTTTGAAATGACTATGGCAAATCAAATTCTTTGTATGTTTTTACATACTTGGCTAGTAAATTAATTACAATTATTCAGCTGTAAATTGTCCCTAGTGTGTTGGATGCAACTAGTGTACACGTGATTATTGGTCGACGTGGACTCGGTGGGCCGAAGGGCCTGTTTCCACTGCGTATCTCTAAAATTAAATCTTTGGCCATTTATCTCATTGCTGTTTACAGCGCGAGGTAATCGGATAAACCAAGCAGTCGGAGCGGAAGTGTGCAAATGCCACAGAGATAGGTCAGGATTGAACCTAGGTCGCTGGAGCTGTGAGGTACCAGTTCTTCTGGCCTCATCTTTAAGAGTTTGGTGAATTGTGACTGCTGCCTTGTTTCCACGTCTAGAGCACTCTCTTCCTTAAATTCAGTGACCAAACCTGAATGCATTCATTGATCGAGTAGGTCTAATGGTGCTTCTCTAGGACTGAGTCTCTACACAATTGTGGCACCCCTTCCTCATTCTTGAACTTGTAGGAATTGAAATACAATGCAAAACTGCGCTTGATCTTTTATATGGGCCACAGAAAATGATCCAAGTTGTGGACAGAACTAAGGGTGAGTGGCTGTTCGGAATCTTGAGTTCAAAGTCATCGAATTTAAAGAGGAAGCACGAACCAAGCTGCCTAAAGAAATTTGAGATCTTGGGGAAGAACAAGATGATGAGAACTTGATGAGGTGAATTTTACTTTCTTCCAAAATTATAACACAAATGTTCTTCAGCATTGTCTCGCATCAGATCATTTGCCACGATTTAGAACTCGAAGGATGGGGAGATCAGTCCCGACAATCAGACTGCCGCGGGGAAATGGCAGCCCTGCCGGCAGTCCGATTGTCTTTTCAAACTTTTTGTCATTTTTTAGTTTGTTAGAAGTTTTGTTTTAATGTTCTTCGGTTTGTTTTATGTGGGGGGAGGGGGGAGGGGATCGGGGGAAAAGTTTTTCAAGTTCCTACCTTGCCGGAGATGTTATTATTTTTCGAATCACGTTCTCCAGGCTCTGCGGCCTTCCATCGCTGGAGCTGGAAGTCTCCTCGGACTGTCGTGAGCCCTACTGCGGGGCGTGGACTTAACATTGCCTGGGATCGCTCCCACCACGGAACCAACACCAGGGGCTCGCAGTCTTCGGGTGAGGCCGAGTCGGTAGCTCCAACGTCGCGGAAATTTCGACCAGACCTGAAGCGAGGTTCAATGGTCCGGCGCGGGGGAGCTGACATCCCCCCCGATGCGGGAGCGGATCGCCTCGACGCAGAGGGCCCGATCGCCGCCAGCTACGGGAGTCAAGATCGTCCCGTCAACGGGGATTGAGGCTCACGACCGAGGAAGAGTTAGGGGAGAAGAACTTGAACTTTATTTCGCCTTCCACCTCAGTGAGGAGTGTGTAGGAGTCACTGTGGTGGATGTTCATGTTAAAATGTGTTTTTGATTGTTCTGTTTCCAAGATGGCTGCCGGAGGTGAGAGTGAACGCTAGCGCAACTAGCTGCCGCTGCTCTCTCTTCGAATTGTGTATTGTTGCTGTCCCTACTACTTCTTGTTTTTGTTTCATTTTGTTTTTATGTTTGTAATTTGCTTGTTTTAATCTGTACGGTATCCTTGAGAGTCCTGAAAGGCGCCCATAAATAAAAATGCATTATTATAGCTTAGTCAGCTTTCTCCAGGCATTTACTAATAGTGTTTGTAGAGCAACTGACACATACTCAAAGTAAAGATCCACCAGGTTTATTGGCATATAATAAAGTTACACAGCATGTTGGCATCACTGTGTCTGCATCACGACTGGCAGCTTGTGTCAGGAGCCGTTAGTGTAAAGGTGCCGGTATGATGAAAACCCGGACTGGGTTATAGACAATACTGGTGTGTAGCATTTGTGTGTTAGTATTGGCTAACATACGAGAGGAGCAGATCTACGTGGTTAAAGGCATTCCCTCTCTCCCCCCATGCAGGATTTACAACAAAATAAATCATAATAGCAATATGTTTGCTTCTTTTTGATGCAGAACTAATGGATTTATTACCAATTATCCTACGACTGAACCAATGTATATTAGAAATAGCTTAGCAAGACTACAATGCCTTTTGTGCTACGTTGAATAACATTTTAAACAAACATTCTCTCAGCAATGTGAACAACCTACACCAGAGGAAAAACTACATGCGTAACAAAGAAAACATATCAAACACTAAATTCCACCATTCTGTATGATTGTGAATGCTATACCTGATAATTACCTATTTGCTTCTAAGTCAAATCCGAATTTGTTTTAAAACTTGATTACATTTTTAAAGTGTGATTAGAATTAATTTAAATTTAATCACACTTTAAATTCCAATCTCACATTGGAGCTTTGTACAAAATCAATATCTTGTGTGTCCATTAAGCAAAGAGATTCCACATAAGATCCATTAAAAACAATTAAAGGTTCCTTGACAGCTTAAACTAGTTTACACCGAGCTGCTCAATATACAGACAATTTAAGATCAATATGTGGAGGAAGGAATTGCAAATACTGGTTAAGACACAAAATGCCAGAGTGACAGTCACTCAGGTGAAGGGTCTCGTCACCCGTTCCTTCACTCCAGAGATGCTGCCGAGCCGCTGAGTTACTCCAGCATTTTGTGTCTTCCTTCAATTTAAAATCAATCCATGTTTTCCAGAGTTAGCCAATCTCAGTCAGGATGGGATGGGAGCAAGTATATCCCTAGATTGGAAAGAGGACATTAGCCAGGAGGAAGATCACAAATATGGAAATTGGGTGAGAAGGGACCCTAAGTTCCTCTAACGCAAATACATAGTCAAAGATTGTGGAAACAAGCCCAACTTGCCCATGCTGACCCGCAAGTCCCATCTGCACCAGTGTATAATATTAATATATATTAATGATTTAGACGAGGGAATTGAATGCAACATCTCTAAGTTTGCAGATGACATGATGCTGGGGGGTAGTGTTAGCTGTGAGGAGGATACTAGGAGGCTGCAAGGTGACTGGGATAGGTTGGGTGAGTGGGCAAATGCATGGCAGATGCAGTATAATGTGGAAAAATGTGAGGTTATCCACTTTGGTGGCAAAAACAGGAAAGTAGAATGGTGGCCGATTAGGAAAAGATGAGATGCAACGAGACCTGGGTGTCATGGTACACCAGTCATTGAAAGTAGGCATGCAGGTGCAGAAGGCTGTGAAGAAAGCAAATGGTATGTTAGCATTCATAGCAAAAGGATTTCAGTATAGGAGCAGGGAGGTTCTACTGCAGTTGTACAGGGTCTTGGTGAGACCACACCTGGAGTATTGCGTACAGTTTTGGGTTCCTAATCTGAGGAAAGACATTCTTGCCATAGAGGGAGTACAGAGAAGGTTCACCAGACTGATTCCTGGGATGGCAGGACTTTCATAAGAAGAAAGACTGGATAGATTCAGATTGTACTCGCTAGAATTTAGAAGATTGAGGGGGGATCTTATAGAAACTTACAAAATTCTTAAGGGGTTGGACAGGCTAGATGCAGGAAGATTATTACCGATGTTGGGGAAGTCGAGAACAAAGGGTCACAGTTTAAGGATAAGGGGGGAATCTTTTAGGACCGAGATGAGAAAAACATTTTTCACAGAGGGTGGTGAATCTGTGGAATTCTCTGCCACAGAAGGTAGTTGAGGCCAGTTCATTGACTATTTAAGAGGGAGTTACATGTGGCCCTTGTGGTTAAAGGGATCAGGGGGTATGGAGAGAAGGCAGGTACGGGATACTGAGTTTGATGATCAGCCATGATTATATTGAATGGCGGTGCAGGCTCGAAGGGCCGAATGGCCTACTCCTGCACCTATTTTTCTATGTTTTTGTGTTCGTCCATATTCTTCTAAGTCTATCCTATCCATATACCTGTCCATGGATAGGTTGTCATTCTGCAATTAGACTGGAATAAAGGCCGTTGGTATCAAAGAATGAATGTGAACTCCGAGACTAAACAGTGGTAAGGATTCAATCCCTTCAAGAGCGGAAGTTAGCAAGAAATATAAAAATTAGCAAACAAAATATAAACACATCTTTACAGTATTCAATGACCTTTCTTCAATGCTCATTTAACCAAATTCAAGCAATGTCTTCTGGGCTTTTCTCAATCGCTCTATTTTGAATTTGAGGTCATCTCTCTTCCTCTGTGTGTCTTCATCTTCCATTAGATAAATATTGATGCGATCCTTGTCTTGGATGAGTTGAAGCATCTCTATCCGTAGTTTGTCAGCAAATTCGTTTAAAATGTAGCAGCGTATGACCATGGGGATCTGGTCAGCCAGTCGATTTGAGACAATCTAGGAGTCGAGAACAGAAAATAAAGGAAGATAATGAAACAGGAAGCAAAATTAATTCCAGATTCACCACACCCTGATTAAATAAATTCTTCCTCATCTCCTAAAGGAACGTCCTTTAATTCTGAGGCTATGACCTCTGGTCCAAGACTCTCCCACTAGTGGAAAAATCCTCTCCACATCCACTCAATCCAAGCCTTTCACTATTCGCTAAATTTCAATGAGGTCCCCCCGTCATTCTTCTACATTCCAACGAGTACAGTGCTGTCAAATCCATCATTGCTCGAAAGGGTTCAGCCTTTTACTGTTACTGTACGCTCTCGTCTTAAATTCCATCTCCCAAAGAGCAACACATCACACCTGCCCAGATTAAACTCCATCTCTAATTTCTCTGCTCATATTTTCAACTGATCCATATCCTGCTGCATTCCTTGACAACTTCTCTCCATCTGCGGCACCCCCAACTTTCGTGTCAACTGCAAATTTATTATTCAGCCCGCCACGACAGAGATCACAGTACCGACCCCTGTGGAACACCTCTGGCGATCGACCTCCAGTCAGAATAATATCCCTCCGCCACTACCCTCTTGCCATCTCCAGCCAAGCCAATATTGGATCAAATCTACCAAATTTCTGTGGATCTGCTCTGCCTTAATCTCCTACTCTAAGGGACCATGTCAAATTCCATTCAAATCTACCAGCCCTCAGTCATTTTCATCATGTCCTCAAAAGGCTCAAATCAGGTTTGTAAGACATGACCTACCCTACACAAAGCTATGCTGACTATTCCCAATAAGTTTGTGCTTTTACTAATGTGAGTAAATCCTATCTCTACAAATTTTCACCTACGAGTTCCTTACCACTGATGCAAGGTGCATGGGGCTATATTTTCCCTAGATCACCCATACTGACCATCTTAAACCAAGGAATAACACTGGCTATTCTTCCGTCCTCTGGGACCTTGACTGTGGCTATTTTTATACAAAGTTCTCTGTGAAGATCCCAGCAATTTACTCTCTTGCCTCCTTTGATAATCTGGACTGGGTCCCAACTGTCCCTGGGGACATCCACCTTATTCAAAAGATCCAACACCAACATCTCCTGATATCAACCTGCCCCAAAATATCAACGCCGGTCTCCTTGATCTGACCATCCTCCATGTCCTCCAGTTGCAGACACCTCTGCTTTGGAGAAACGTTTCCTACTTTCTACACAATTTTGTATACCTCTATCAGATCCCTCCTCAGCCACTTCCATTCCAGAGAAAACAAATCCAGCCTTTGCTGGTGCCCCACTCTTTTATGGAGGGAAATCTAAGTGAACGCCATGTCCAGCTTTTACCACATACACCTACAAATGATTCCTCATTCGAGTCTGAAGAAGGGCCCCGACCTGAATCGTTACCTATCCATGCCCTCCACAGATTCTGCCTGACCCACAGAGTTCTTCCGTCACTTTGTGCTTTTTGCTCAATGTTTACTCATGTTGGCTCTCGCTCTTCCACCAATCATCCCAGTGGGAGGAAGGAGGGAACAGTCCACCAATGATCGGCACACAATGGCTATCTAATACACTGCTGTGTCACACACAGTATATTTACCTTGTAATATGCTTGGAGATGATACGACATTTCTTGGATGCTGCCATTTGCAAAAGGTTTTGGTGAATTGCTTTTTGCTTTAGAAAGCTTGTTACTGTAGAGACTGTCTTGAGAATACACCACACACTCAACCTTAATCTGGGCCTGCAGCAGCTTCTCTGCTTCCGTTTCTTGCTTCTTGCTCATAATTGCGATTTTGACCTGTGCACACAAAGACAAAATGAGCCAATATGTCATGGAACCCTTTGGCCCTGCCTGTCCATTCTGACCAAGGTGCCCCATGTCTACACCAACACCATCTGCCCACGCTTGGCCCATATCCCTCTAAACCTTTCCTATCCACGTACCTGTCCGAATGTGTTAAATATTATTATAGTTTCTACCTCAACTAAGTCTTCTGGCAGCTCATGCCATATACCCACCACCCACGGTGTCAGAAAAACATCGATGACTACTGTCTGAGAAATAAATATGGTTAGGAATTACTCGCTGCACCATTACATGGTGGTGGCTGAAGTTGCCCCACATATTCCCTTTAAATCTTTCCCTCGCACCTTAAACCTATGTCCTGCTTTTTATTTCCCCACTCAGGGTAAAAGGCTCTGTGCATGTGCTCCATCTACAGATGCTCCCCGATTTACGAGGCTACGACTTACGATATTTCGACTTTACGATGGTGGAAACACTGGGCAATGGCAGCGAGCCGAAGCTCACTTCTGGTCACGTGATCAAATTGTATTAAATGCGTTTTCGACTTCCGATATTTTCGATTTACTATGAGTTAATCGGAACGTAACCCCCAACGTAGGTTGAGGAGTAGCAGTATTCCCCCAATGATCTCATACACCTCTGTAAGATCACCTCTCATCGACCTACGCTCCCAAGGAATACAGCCCTATCCCGTCCAAACTCTCCCTACAGCTCAGGCCCTCAAGTCCTGGCACCATCCTCATACTGTAAGTCTTCTCTGCACTCTTTCCAGCTTAACAACATATTTTCTATAACAGGGTGAGCAAAAACTGAACGCAGTACTCCAACTGTGGCTTCATCAACATCTTGAACGGCTGTAACCCAACATCTATACTCATTTTCTGGTGGGCAAGTTTAGAATCCAAAATGGCTTTGGGCTCCATGAAACTACCAAACTACCACCTACAAAATGTGCTACAGTTACTTGCCCAGGCGATTCCAACAGCACCTCCCAATCCCACAACCTCCCACTAAAACCTTAGGTTTAAGGTGTCACGGTGGCATAGCAGTAGAGCTACTGCCTTACAGCGCCAGAAACCCGGGTTCGTTCCCGACTACGGGTGCTGTCTGTATGGAGTATGTACGTTCTCCCCGAGAAAACTGTGTGGTTTTCTCAGAGATCTTCGGTTTCCTCCCACACTCCAAAGGCGTACAGGTTTGTAGGTTAATTGCCTTGGTATAAATGTAAACTTGTCCCCAGTGTGTGTAGGGTAGTGTTAGTGTGCGGGAATTGTTGGCCGGTGCAGACGGTGGGCCGAAGGGCCTTTTTCCATGCTGTATCTCTAAACTCAAAATGACTTGGCCAATAGGTATAGGAGTTCACCCTTGCCTGTAAGTTTAAAATTAGTACCACACACCATCCTGACTTGGTGGTATGGATTCACCTTCCCAAATTCTTACTTGAATGAGATTTGATTGTATTTATGTATATCAGATCTGTTTGGATAACTTGCAAGACAAAGGTTACACCTTTCACATGACTATTAAACCTAAGGGTACTTGAGGAGGTGGCGCTGGAAATCGTGGACGCATTGGTGATCATTTTCCAATGTTCTATAGATTCAGGATCAGTTCCTGTGGATTGGAGCGTAGCTAATGTTATCCCACTTTTTAAGAAAGGCGGGAGAGAGAAAACAGGGAACTATAGACCTGTTAGCCTGATATCGGTGGTGGGAAAGATGCTGGAGTCAATTATTAAAGAGGTTATAATGGGGCATTTGGATAGCAGTAACATGATCAGTCCGAGTCAGCATAGATTTAGAAAGGAGAAATCATGCTTGACTAATCTTTTGGAGCCTTTTGAGGATGTAACTAGGAAAATGGACAAGGGAGAGCCAGCAGATGTGGTGTACCTGGACTTTCAGAAAGCATTTGATAAGGTCCCACATAGGAGATTAGTGGGCAAAATTAGAGCACATGGTATTAGGGGTAGGGTGCTTGACATGGATAGAAAATTGGTTGGCAGACAGGAAACAAATGGTAGGAATTAACGGGTTCCTTTCAGAATGGCAGGCAGTGACTAGTGGGGTACCGCAAGGACCGCAGCAATTAAAAAAAAAACAATGATCTAGATGAAGGGATTAAAAGTAACATTAGCCAATTAGCAGATGACACAAAGCTGGGTGGCAGTGTGAACTGTGAAGAGGATGCTATGAGGATGCAGGGTGACTTGGACTTGGACAGGTTGGGTGAGTGGGCAGATGCAGTTCAATGTGGATAAATGTGAGGTTATCCACTTTGTTGGCAAAAACAGGAAGACAGATTATTATCTAAATGGTGTAAAGTTGGGAAAAGGGGCAGTACAACGGGATCTGGGGGTCCTTGTTAATCAGTCACTGAAAGTAAGCATGCAGGTACAGGAGGCAGCGAAGAAAGCGAATGGCATGTTGGTCTTTATAACAAGAGGAATCGAGTATAGGAGCAAAGAGGTCCTTCTGCAGTTGTATATGGCCCTAGTGAGACTACAGCTGGAGTATTGTGTGAAGTTTTGGTCTCCAAATTTGAGGAAGAACATTCTTGCTATTGAGGGAGTGCAGCGTAGCATCAACAGGTTAATTCCCGGGATGGCAGGACTGTCATATATTGATAGAATGGAACGGCCAGGCTTGTGTAATCAGGAATTTAGAAGGATGAGAGGTGATCTCATTGAAACATAAAAGATTATTATGGGTTTGAACACGCTAGAGGCAGGAAACATGATCCCGATGTTGTGGCCACATTTTAAGAATAAGGGGTAAGCCATTTAGAACGGAGATGAGGAAAACCTTTTTCACACAGAGAGTTGTGAATCTGTGGAATTCTCTGTCTCAGAAGACGGTGGAGGCCGGTTCTCTGGATGCTTTCAAGAGAGCGTTAGATAGAGCTCTTAAAGATAGTGGAGTCTGGGGATATGGGGAGAATGCAGTAATGGGGTACTGATTGTGGATGATCAGCCATCACATTGAATGGCGGTGCTGACTCAAAGCGCTGAATGGCCTACTCCTGCACCTATTGTCTATAAACCCCATAACTCCATTACCGAAAGGCAGAAGGTTTGTGTACTGTACCTTGGCAGCTTTGAACAGGTTAATAAAGGCACTGAAATGTTGCTCGGCAACAACTGCAAAAATATCCCTTGTGAATTCTGCAATAGTAAAAAGACAATATCACACATGCAACTGATAACCAAGATAAGACAATGTGGGGCACTGCCATGAGGGAGGGGGAGGTGGGGGGGGGAGAAGAAGAAGAGTGGGGTGAGAACAAATTCCATCTTCGGTTTAATACAGCATCTGCAGTTCTTTCCTACACAAGTTACAAAGTATCCCACCCCAGTCACTCCCTCTTATCCCCTTTCTCATTGAGCAAGATGTACAGAAGTTTGAAAACGCACACCTCCAGATTCAGGGACAGTTTCTTCCCAGTTGTTATCAAGCTATCGAACCATCCTCCCACCTACTAGAGTGGTCCTGTGCTCCCATCTATCCCCGATGCAGACAGTAAAAATATCTTTACTCGTACTATACTGGACTTTACCTTGCACTCTTTGTTATACCCTTTATTCTCTATCTGCACACTGTGGACGGCTTGATTGTAATCATGCATTGTCTTTTTAATGACTGGGTAACACGGAACAAAAAAGCTTTTCACTTTTTTACGAATGTTTCATGCAAGGCTAGTTTAATGACCTGAAATGTCACCCATTCATAGTCATAGAGGGATACAGTGTGGAAACGAGCCCTTCAGCCCAACTTGCCCACACCATTGAACGTGTCCCAGCTACACTAGTCCCACCTGCCTGAGCTTGGTCCATATCCCTCCAAACCTGTCCTATCCATTCCTTCTATCCAGAGAGGCTGCCTGTCCTGCTTAAACATTTTTAGTTTAACAAGACAATCATTTAGGCTTTTCTGGTGTGGATAGGGTGATGAATTGCAGTGTGTTCCTTGTCACAGGCTTAAGCCTGAAGTATCCATTACCTT
Source organism: Okamejei kenojei (assembly GCA_035221665.1). Lineage (NCBI taxonomy): Eukaryota > Metazoa > Chordata > Chondrichthyes > Rajiformes > Rajidae > Okamejei > Okamejei kenojei. The sequence continues at coordinate 59,026,383 of CM069142.1, forward strand.
TGATGCATGTTCCTGCTTGGATGCCCAGAGTTCTTGCAATTCAAAGACTACACCTTACGCATAGCAGTCACATACCTGTGATTGTCTTCAGTTTCATAATCGCTGGATCTTCCAGTGTAGAGACCTCTTCCTTAATGAAGGATTCAAAGGTATTGTAGTTGACAAACCCCGGCAGCTCTCTTCCACGGTATGAACTTTCATATTCGAGAACTACACATTTCATGTGAGTTTGGACTGATAGTGCAAAAAAAAGTATAACTTAATAAAATCTATTCTTTTCCAAATTATGCATTTGATGGCAATATCATAGTCAGGCACTCTCTGCACTCTTTCCAGCTGAACAAAATCCTTCCTCTGGGATGGTGACCAAGACTGAATACAATACTACAACTGCACCCTTACCCATACATCATACAACTGCAACATAATATGCTAATTTCTATGCTTAATACCCTGACTGATGAAGGCCAATGTACCGAAAGCCTTCTTGACCATCCTATCTACCTGCGACGCCACTTTCAGGGAACTACACACCTGCACTCCTAGCTCCCACTGTTCCACAACACTCTCCAGAGCCCTACCATTCACCACGGCATGTTTGTGATATGGGATCAGTTGAAGACTGCGCTAGATAATGCAGCATAGTCTGAAGAAGGGTTCTGATCTGAAACGTCACCCATCGAATTTCTCCAGAGATGCTGCCTGGCCCACTGAGTTACTCCAGCACTTTGTGCCTATGTCTGGTACAAACTGCATCTGCAGTTCCTTTCCACGCATGGAACAAGCTGTACTGATTAACACAGACCTCGAGAGCACAATGAGACAGGCTAAGCCTGGAAGGAATAACATTAAATAAGATTAGACTGGCAATAAGCCGGTCTCGCTACCCCAGTCTCTGTCAATGGGGTCAGCAGCTCCCAGACCGCTGTCTCCCCAAATAAGGGGAAAACTGGCAGTAAGCCGGTCTCGATACCCAGTCACTCACTATGGGGTCAGCAACTCACAGACCGCTATGGTTCCCCCAGGAAAGGGGTTAAACCACGAGGAAGCCGGTCAGGCCTTGGGACTCGGACGAGTCGGGCAAGGAGGATACCCCCCTCCTTCCATGGGTAGCGTCTGTGAACGCCTAAAAACCACCTGGAGCAACTGATGGAGAGGTTGCTCCAGAAGAGAGCTATCTGAGCCCGGGTAATTATGAAAAACCTGCTGGCAGTGGCACCTGTGTCAGGGCTGCACAATGTACCTCTCTGAGGAGGGGAGCATCAGGGGTCAGTTTTCGCTCTGGCCCAGTCATATTCTGATATAGGTCCGAGGGGCCATTTCAGCGCAGGTATCCTCAGGGGCCTGGGGCAGCACCTGTCTCAGGGCTGTCTACGAGTCTCCCTCTCGGGGGAGGGGAGTGCGAGGACTTACTCGCAAGGGAAGAGGCAGAAAACCAGGAAGGGGCCAGATTTCCCTCACGCTACACGTGCCAGCAGTGAACAGAGCTATCAAGTGAAACCATCGTATCGGCGATGACACCCCCACGCCTCATCGGCAGTAAGCAGTTCACTGAAGTTGATGGGCGCTTGAAAGCTGGGCCAAGCTGTTCTCAGGAATATGGAAATCAAGGATGGGAATGGAACCCACATCAGGGGCCTTTGGGCTTACCATAAGACCACCGGGAACCATGGAGGTAGGTGGTCTGGTTCTTTCAAAACATGGGGTAAGTGGCCCATTTACAAGTTGGTAATATTTACACTTGTTTTGTACAAATGAAAATGATCACATGTGATGGGTAATTATTACACAGTATACAAGGGTACCAAGCATGGCTTGGAGTTGCCTTTCAAGGCAGGCTCAGGATTACGGCCAGTGTTGCCTTCCGCGACAAGCTAGGTAATATGGCCAGAGTTGTCTTTCGAGGCAAGCTCAGAATTACAGCCAGAGCAATTTTAAGGCAGGCCAGTAATATGACCAGAGTTGCATTCAAGGCAGGCACGGAATTATGGCAGGTGTGGTCTGTTCATTGTGAAAGATGGAGGATGTCGGTTCATATTTCTTTTAACTCCCATGTGCAACATAGCTTTTCAGTAGAAGGAATTTCTCTACTGTCTAACTACTAATTTCCTTAGGATCTTTATGGCATGCATCGATATCAAAGATGCATACTATTTAGGTCCCATTCACAGGAGATCACCGGAGACATTTGAAATTGATCTGGAGGATATTTCTAACGCTGTGTTTTTGCTTAAGTCAGATGTTTTCAGCCATCCAGTCAAATTTAAGTTGTTACCAACTGGAAGTTATTGTTTATCGGATTTACCTTAACTATTAATTTACCTGTGACTCCGCCCTGGGGCAACAGATTGGAATCAATTGAAGCCTGTAAGAACCTTGTTATCAAGCAGTCTTCTATTTATCAAGTGTAATTGGCAATATAGCAGCTGCGTTTCAGCTGTGCAATTGGGTCTCGCATTATCAGAACTTTCAACGTGCAAGTAGTAACCTCTCAAGTGCCACATAGGTCATTGTTAACAGACCTATGCTATAATCAGCTGAAGCTACCAAAGTCACAATGTTGGTTGAACTATATTCAGCATTGCTCCAGTAGTTTTGGTCACATAATCTTCAGTTGTATTACTTACAGATGCTAGAGCTCAAAGATGGAAAATCACGAATGCCACCTCTAGTAACGAAGGCGGATGGGATTTGCATGAATCACCAATTCATCAGTTATTGGTATCAACTACCTATAGCATTTTAGGATCTATGGCTCGATGGCACTGATAATTCAGGGTTCACAAAGCATCATGGCACTGAGAATTCAGGGTTCTCATACTGTCTGACTGACCTACGCAGCCATGGTTTCCCGCAAATGTTGGGAATAATAATAGAACCCTATATGGGGTTCTAAACATAAAACTTTGCTGGTTCAGCCTGGGATTCGGGGAACCAGCCTCTACACGATTAATTAATTCATTGCTTTACAGAATCTGAGAAGACCGCTCCTGCGGCTTGGGCTGGCAGACTGATCTATGTATGTCTCACTACAGAGTGCAGGGATAGCACCAAAAAAGCAGTGCTTTGCCTCTTCAGGAGACGGGAAGCGTTTTCTGTTTAAATGTTATGTTACATATAATACGGCACAGACACTGACGTCTTAGAGTTCATTTTCTATGGGTCTTTGACAATAAATTAAGTTATAGTCCCATTAACTGTACCCAAAGTGCTTCTTATCATAGTTGCTGCAGCAAGTGGGACCCGCTCTCTCTGGTTTCACCCTCTGGTGTCTAGTATTTAGGATATCATTAACACAAATTCTTCCAGACCCAAGTACACGGAAGTATGGGATATTGACATTGTGTTAACATTTATTCACCATGGGGCTCCAGCTATATCTCTAACTTTGGTTCGGCTCTCATAGGTAGGTTAATCCTGGCGCTGCCCTCAGCTCACGGGTCCAGTCATTACACAAATTGCGAATGGACAGGGTTGTTACACCTGCAATATCATAATTCATGTTTACATACTCCATGCACCTTCGGTTACATGTGGTCACACATTTACAACATTACGTCACGGTCATCTAGAGCCTTAGAGGCTCTGATACTAGTTCAGACCATCTCCAGGTGGTAATGCGAGGCTTGTGGCTTATACAGGAGGAGATACTGATTTCTAATCTCACTCCACCAAGGTTGCTACAACACTAGCAGCCAGGGTTATGTGTGGTCCTCTGAACCACATCCTGTCAACTGCAGGATGGTTTAACGTATGAGGTATCCAACATTTTATGTTAACCCATTGCCAGACCAGGGGTATTTGCCAACTCTCTTTAGATTCTATTTTATAGTTTCCCCTCGGATAAGAGGGGTTACTGTTATTATTGTTTGTTCATTTATCAGCATCATCATGGTTTTAAATCTATGTCATGTATGTATGCATCATGAATGTTTCCCCTATCTATGGTCAACTGATGCAGTCGTGGTTGTGTGGACTAGTTTTTCCACGGCATGAAATCACAGAGCTTCAAAATCTTCACGTAGTCACTCACGTGACTCCGAAGTAAAATAGTAAGATTAAACGAGAACTTACCAGTGTGAAGTTAGATTGTTATTTTATGAGGAGTTACGATGAGCGATTACGAGAAGAAGGCCGTCCACACGCATGTGCGTCAATCTTCAAAGCAGCGGTGTGAAATCACAGAAAAGAGCTGTTGAACTAAAATAGTAAGATTAGAGTTGACTAGAACTTACAGAAAGATCGTTATGTTACGAGGGTCAGGAGCGGAGAGCACGTAATTCTAGTCAACTCTAATCTTACTATTTTAGTTCAACAGCTCTTTTCTGTGATTTCACACCGCTGCTTTGAAGATTGACGCGCATGCGTGAGGACGGCTTTCTTCTCGTAATCGCTCATCGTAACTCCTCATAAAATCACAATATATTATAATCGCTGGAATGGGCCGTGACGCCGGGGCGCGGAGCCAACCAAGACCAGGCCCGACTGCCAGCAGATCAGGCAGTGATGTTGACGAGTGAGGGGCGCCGATGGAGAGAATGAGGGTCCGTCGGAAAGCCGTTGCCTACATGGGTGCCACCAGTTGGTGGAGGATGCGCCATTGAGAACCAAGAGGGACCCGGCATGGGTTTGATCCTGACTACAGGTGCTGTCTGTGCGGGGTTTGTACGTTCTCCCCGTGACCTGCGTGGGTTTTCTCAGAGACCTTCGGTTTCCTCCCACACTCCAAAGACGTACAGGTTTGTAGGTTAATTGGCTTGGTAAATCAGAAAAATAATAATATTTGTCCCTAGCGTGTGTAGGATATGGTCAATATGCGGGGATCGCTGGTTGACGCGGATCCGGTGGGTCGAAGGGCCTGTTTCCGCTCTGTATCTCTAATCTAAACAAAGAGGGACCCGGCTTGGGGGGGGGGCACCAAAAACAAGGAACACGGAGTGGGGGAGGGCTGCCAAAACAAAGGGGGATCCAGTGTGGGGGGGGGGGGGCGCCGAGAACAAAGAGGGACCCTGTGTTGGTGGGGACCGCTGAGAACAAAAAGGGGGAGAAGAAGAGGAACATATTGAATACTTCTGCAAAATAGTTGGCGCCCTCTTTATGTGGCGACTCTTGCATACTTCCACCGTATGTAAACAAAGAATCTCACTGTGCCAAGTACATGTGACAATAAAGCATGTCAATCAATATATATTTATGCTCACATTTTGATACACGTTCGTTCAGGAATATGTTCCATTCATCAAACTCATTTCGTACTTTGGTGATGTACCTCTCGCCATCTACCTTTTCCTGAGGTTCCTCCCCCATGGTCAGATTTTTTATGTGGCTGCAGAAGCTGTTGATTTTCTGGCAATCAAATCACAAGTTTTGTGAAGTTATCAGCACAAGCATGTAGAAAAGCATTATCCAATAAAAATGGTCACCTTTTGCAGAAACAAGAATCTGCAGATGTTGTTTTACCAAGGAAAGACACAAAGTGCTGGAGTAACTCAGTAGGTCAGTCAGCACCTGTGGAGAACATGGATAGGTGACTCTTAGGGTCATTGAAACATACAGAATAGTGAAAGGCTTGGATAGAGTGGATGTGGAGAGGATGCTTCTACTGATGGGAGAGTCTTGGACCAGAGGTAATAACCTCAGAATTAAAGGACATTATTAGATGAGGAAAAATGTCTTTAGTCAGAGGGTAGTGAATCTGTCGAATACTTTGCCACAGAAGGCTGTGGAGGCCAATTCAATGGACATTTTTAAGGCAGAGTTAGATTCTTGATTAGGAAGGGTGTCATGGGTTATGAGGAGAGGGCAGGAGAATGGGGTTAGGTTGAAGAGATAGATGAGCCATGATTGAATGGCAGAGTAGACTTGATGGGCTGAATGGCCTAATTCTGCTACCATTATTATTTATTTGTTTTTTATGTGTATGTGTGTGTGTGTGTATACACACTGAACGTTTTTCTTTTTGTTTATTATATTGTTTACTATGTTTACGTATTCTGTTGTGCTGCTGCAAGTAAGAATTTCATTGTCCTCTCTGGGACATGTGGCAAGAAAACACTCTTGGCTCTTGATGGCTTATGAAGAGTTCAGCTAAGGGTTCAGTGAGCTAAGGGTTCAGTGAGCTAAGGGTTCAGTGAGCTAAGGGTTCAGTGAGCTAAGGGTTCAGTGAGCTAAGGGTTCAGTGAGCTAAGAGTACAGTGAGCTAAGGGTACAGTGCTTTTTAGTTAAGGTTAGTTTAAAGGATTAAGATTTTTATAGTGTGAGTGAATTGATTTAATTTGGGGGCAAGCCATGTCAGTTGAGATCGGCCCCATGGTTTGCTCGTCCTGCAACATGTGGGAGATCAGGGATATGGTCGATGTCCCTGGTAACTAAGTTTGCAAGAAGTGTGTCCAGCTGCAGCTCCTGGCAGATCACATTGAACGATTGGAGCTGCGGTTGGATTCCTACTGGAGCATCCACGATGCTGAGAAACTCGTGAATAACATGTACAGTGAGTTGGTCACACCGCAGGTAAAAGTTAAGCGGACAGAAAGGGAACAGGTGGCCATTAGTCAGTGCAGCAGTAGGCAGGTAGTCCCCTGCGGTCATCTCCCTCTTAAACAGATATACCATTTTGGATACTGTTGGGGGAGATGGCTCATCAGGGGAAGGCAGCAGCAGCCAAGTTCATGGTACCATGGGTGGCTCTGCGGCACAGGAGGGGAGAAAAAAAGAGTGGAAGGGCTATAGTAATTGGGGATTCAATAGTAAGGGGAATAGATAGTCGTTTCTGCGGCCGCAATCGAGACTCCAGGATGGTATGTTGCCCCCTGGTGCAAGGGTCAGGGATGTCACTGAATGGCTGCAGAACATTCTGGAGGGGGAGGGTGTCGAGGTGCACATTGGCACCAACGATATAGGTAAAAAACGGGATGAGGTCCTACAAGGCAAATTTAGGGAGCTAGGAAATAAACTTAAAAGTAGGACCTCAAAGGTAATACTCTCTGGATTACTACCAGTGTCACGTGCTAGTCAGAGTAGAAATGGGAGGATATTGCAGATTAATACGTGGCTTGAAAAATGGTGCAAGGGGGAGGGATTCAAATTTCTCGGGCATTGGAACCATTTCTGGGGGAGGTGGGACCAGTACAAACAGGACGGTCTGTACCTGGGCTGGAATGGAAACAATGTCCTTGGGGGAGTGTTTGCTAGTGCTGTCAGGGAGATTTAAACTAATGTGGCAGGGGGATGGGAGCACGAGCAGAGAGACAGAGGGGTGTAAAATGAGGGTAGAAGCAATAGGTAGCAAAGTAAAAGTGGCAGGCAGAAAAATCCAGGGCAAAAATCAAAAAGGGCCACTTTTCAACATGATTGTATAAGGGATAAAAGTGTTGTAAAAACAAGCCTGAAGGCTTTGTGTCTCAATGCAAGGAGCATTCGTAATAAGGTAGATGAGTTGAATGTGCAGATAGTTATTAATGAATATGATATACTGTAGTTGGGATCACGGAGACATGGCTCCACGGTGACCAAGGCTGGGAGCTAAACCAGGGATATTCAATATTCAGGAAGGATCGACAGAAAGGAAAAGGATGTGGAGTAGCGTTGTTGGTTAGAGAGGAGATTAACGCAATAGAAAGGAAGGACATTAGCTTGGAGGATGTTGGAATCGATATGGGTGGAGCTGCGAAACACTAAGGGGCAGAAAACGCTAGTGGGAGTTGTGTACAGGCCACCTAACAGTAGTAGTGGTGTTGGCGATGGCATCAAACAGGAAATTAGAAATGCGTGCAACAAAGGTAAAACTGTTATAATGGGTGACTTCAATCTACATATAGATTGGGTGAATCAATTTGGCAGGGGTGCTGAGGAAGGGGATTTCATGGAATGTATGTGGGATAGTTTTCTAAACCAACATGTAGAGGAACCAACGAGAGAGCAGGCTATTCTAGACTGGGCATTGAGTAATGAGGAAGGGTTAGTTAGTAGTCTTGTTGTGCGTGGCCCCTTGGGCAAGAGTGACCATAATATGGTTGAGTTCTTCATTAGGATGGAGAGTGACATTGATAATTCAGAAGCAAGGGTTCTGAACTTAAAGAAAAGTAACTTTGAGGGTATGAGACGTGAATTGGCCAAGATAGACTGGCAAGTGATTCTTAAAGGGTTGACGGTGGATATGAAATGGAAGGCATTTAAAGCCTGCATGGATGAACTACAACAATTGTTCATCCCAGTTTGGCAAAATAATAAATCAGGGAAGGTAGTGCATCCATGGATAACAAGGGAAATCAGGGATACTATTAAAACAAAAGATGAAGCATACAAATTAGCCAGAAAAAGCAGCTTACCAGAGGTCTGAGAGAAATTCAGTCCAGCAGGGGAGGACAAAGGGCTTATATAGGAAAGGGAAAATAGATTATGAAAGAAAACTGACAGGGAACATAAAAACTGACTGCAAAAGTTATTATAGATATGTGATGAGAAAAAGGTTAGTTAAAACAAATGTAGGTACCTTGTAGTCAGAAACTGGTGAATTCATCATGGGGAACACGGACTTGGTAGACCAATTGAATAACTACTTTGGTTCTGTCTTCACTAAGGAAGACATAAATAATCTGCCGGAAATTGCTGGGGACCGGCGGTCAAATGAGATGGAGGAACTGAGTGAAATCCAGGTTAGCCGGGAAGTGGTGTTAGGTAAATTGAATGGATTAAAGGCCGATAAATTCCCAGGGCCAGATAGGCTGCATCCCAGAGTACTTAAGGAAGTAGCCCCAGAAATAGTGGGTGCATTAGTGATAATTTTTCAAAACTCTTTAGAATCTGGAGTAGTTCCTGAAGATTGGAGGGTAGCTAATGTAACCCCACTTTTTAAAAAGGGAGGGAGAGAGAAAATGGGGAATTACAGACCAGTTAGTCTAACATCGGTAGTGGGGAAAATGCTAGAGTCAGTTATTAAAGATGGGATAGACAGCACATTTGGAAAGTGGTGAAATCATTGGACAAAGTCAGCACGGATTTATGAAAGGTAAATCATGTCTGCCGAATCTTATAGAATTTTTCGAGGATGTAACTAGTAGAGTGGATAAGGGAGAACCAGTGGATGTGTTATATCTGGACTTTCAGAAGGCTTTCGACAAGGTCCCATATAAGAGATTAGTATACAAACTTAAAGCACATGGTATTGGGAGTTCAGTATTGATGTGGATAGAGAACTGGCTGGCAGACAGGAAGCAAAGAGTAAGAATAAACGGGTCCTTTTCAAAATGGCAGGCAGTGACTAGTGAGGTACTGCAATGCAATGTTTCAGTGCTGGGACCCCAGCTATTTACAATATATATTCATGATTTGGACGAGGGAATTGAATGCAACATCTCCAAGTTTACGGATGACATGAAGCTGGGGGGCAGTGTTAGCTGTGAGGAGGATGCTAGGAGGCTGAAAGGTGACTTGGATAGGTTGGGTGAGTGGGCAAATGCATGGCAGATGCAGCATAATGTGGATAAATGTGAGGTTATCCACTTTGGTGGCAAAAACAGGAAGTAGACTATTATCTGAATGGTGGCCGATTAGGAAAAGGGGAGATGCAGCGAGACCTGGGTGTCATGGTACACCAGTCATTGAAAGTAGGCATGCAGGTGCAGCAGGCAGTGAAGAAAGCGAATGGTATGTTAGCATTCATAGCAAAAGGATTTGAGTACAAGAGCAGGGAGGTTCTACTGCAGTTGTGCAGGGTCTTGGTGAAGCCACACCTGGAGTATTGCGTACAGTTTTGGTCTCCTAATCTAACGAAATACATTCTTGCCATAGAGGGAGTACAGAGAAGATTCACCAGACTTATACCTGGGATGGCAGGACTTCCATACGATGAAAGATTGGATAGACTCGGCTTGTACTCGCTGGAATTTAGAAGATTGAGGGGGGATCTTAGGGGGTTGAACAGGTTAGATGCAGGAAGATTGTTCCTGATGTTGGGGAAGTCCAGAACAAGGAGTCACAGTTTAAGGATAAGGGGGAAGTCTTAAGGACTGAGATGAGAAAATCATTTTTCTCACAGAGAGTGGTGAATCTGTGAAATTCTCTGCCACAGAAGTTAGTTGAGGCCAGTTCATTGGCTATATTTAAGAGGAAGTTAAATGTGGCCCTTGTGGCTAAAGGGATCAGGGGGTATGGAGAGAAGGCAGGTACAGGATACTGAATTGGCGGTGCAGGCTCAAAGGGCCTAATGGCCTACTCCTGCACCTATTTTCTATGTTTCTATGTTTCTATGAACATGGAACATTGTGCTGGAGTAGGTGGTGGTTGTCAGTATTTCCACTCCCGGAATCGGAGGGAGATCAAGACGGGAAGGCGCAGGGCTGTATTTTCAGAGCCTACGTCACCATCAATAAGAGCTTGGACCACATGCATGAGCAGAATGTTGACCTGCACGCCGGGGGTAAAATGCCCAGAAACAGGGGGCCACTTTCAGATTGCACCGTTTTGACATACTTTCCATGTGTGTTAGCATTTGAAGGCTCAGGGCCTGTACTCACTGGAGTTTAGAAGGCTGAGGGAGGGAAGGTGGGGGAAATCTCATTGAAACCCACTTTGAATTAAGTTCATTCCCATCCTTCTAGTGACTCCTCAGATTTGAAATTAGACCTGAAATGTAACTTTTAACAGCGAACCTGCCCTTCGACGCAGGGGAATGAAATGGAAGGCTGAGCACAGTTCCAGCCTCGCTTACCCCCTGTATGTTGCTGTGGAACAAAGCAGACTAAACACAGCCATGAAACAGAGAGGGCCTTACCTCGATTAAGAATGTTATTTGCTCGGAGTAAGAATCGGGGACTGCGTGGTGGTACTTCTTGAGGGATTGCAACGACTGGTTCAGCTTGGTTTCTATTTCATTTCGTAACTGAGGCAATGATTTCTTGAAAAGACAGATTAAGCGAGGGTCACTATTTTGAAAGTTTGTCTATTCTAGTGATCACCCTTGCAATATACTTCCCAGCTTATTCCACGATCCCAAGTACATACGTATCTATTACAGAGCCTTCCACGGTCAAGAGCAAACCCAGAGAGTTTTATTTTTTGTAAAATATTTTTATTAGAAGTAATTACATATTAAGAAGAAATAATAAGATCAAAGACAAAGAAAAAAATATTATCGTCACATACATTCTTAATATTTTAAACTTTTACAGTCAATCTTATTTATACTTCTATATATTTTTTTATTTTATAACAGTAGGAAATAGGTAATAAAGAGAAAAAGAGATAAAAAAGAGATAAATTAATGAATGGAGTATTAAACAAGATATTCTTCATTGGAGATATATTCATGATCTATTATATATAATTCTTCAGTGATCACCCCTGCAGTTTACTTCCCAGCTTATTCCACGATCACATGTGCCTACGTACCTTTTACAGAGCCTTCCATGGTCAAGAGCAAACCCAGAGAGTTTTAAATGTCAATGCAGTACTTTTGAACAAAGATTGAAAACAAAACAAAAATTCAGAAGAAACAATACAACCATTACCGCGCATCAGCAATCCATTGGAACTGAGGGATAAATGCTGTACAGAACTTAGGACGACACGTGGCACAGTGTTAGAGTTGCTGCCTTACAGCGCCAGGGACCCAGGGTCGATCCTGACTGTAGTGTTGTCTGTACGGAGTTTGTACTTTCTCCCTGCGACCTGCAGGGGTTTTTCTCCGACATCTTTGGTTTCCTCCCACACTCCAAAGACGTAAAGGTTTGGAGGTTGAATGGTTTGGTATAAATGTACATTTTTCCCAGTGTGTGTGTATGAGTGTTAATTTGTGGGATCGTTGGTTGGTGCAGACTCAGTGGGCCAAGGGGTCGGTTTCCGTGCTGTATCACTAAATGGAACTAAACTTTGGAGAGTAATACTTACTGTAACTCACCTATGAACCTGTCCACTTGTTTTAAGATCTCATCTGAAAGATGGCATCTTTGGACTGCAACAATATCTCAGTGCTGACCGAGGAACTATGTTTAGTTGAGTTTAGAGATGCAGCACGGCAACAGGCCCTTTGGTCCGCCAAGTCTATGCCGACCATCGACCACCCGTCCACACTACTTCCACGTGATCTCACTTCCTCATCCGCTCCCCACACACTGGGGGCAACTACCTGAGACCGATTAACCGTCTTTGGGATGTGGGAGGAAACTGGAGCAGCCGGAGGAAACCCAAGTGGTCACAGGGAGAAGATACAAACTCCAATCAGACAGCACCTGAGGTCGGGATTTCAGGTTTCCATGTCACAACACCAAAAATATGACTGCCGTTTATTCTGCAGAATTTCCCAAGAGCGCTGGAGTTATATAAAACCGATTTTATATATCCCAATGTAGACAAAAATGCAGGAGAAACTCAGCGGGTGGGGCAGCATCTATGGAGCGAAGGAAATAGGCAACGTTTCGGGCCGAAACTCTTCTTCAGACTGATATGAGGGTGGGGGGGTGTGAAGAATAAAGGAAGAGGAAGAGCCAGTGGGCTGAGCGAGAGCTGAGAAGGGGGGGAGAAAGTAAAGGGTCTGTCCTACTTATGTGTCCTTGGCACGCGTTGAGGTGCGACGGTCCCGCGAGGGTCGCGCGCGACTTCATTCGACCGTACAGCCGTCTGGAGTGCATGACGTCATTTGAAGATGGACGCAAAATGCTGGAGTAACTCAGCCAGACCGGCAACATCTCTGCAGAGAAGCAATGGGTGATGTTTCATGTTGAGACTCTTCTTCAGTCTGAAAGAAGGGTCTTGACCCGAAACGTCACCCGTTGCTTCTCTCCAGAGATGCTGCCGATCCCGCTGAGTTACTCCAGCATTTTGTGTCTATCTTCAATTTTATTGGCCCCGCTCTGGGTGTAGAAGTGAGGGCAGATCCGGACTGCAACGGCCGTGAGTCCCAGGCCGAGCTCGGCGATCGTTTGCCTGCTTCTGCTGCTGTTGAAGGTGAGACGTTGTGTCATGCCAGGGTCTTGGGCCTGCCCCACTTTGGCCGTCAGTTCCGCGACAGGCCGTTGGCGAGCAAAGATTTCGTTCGCTAGAAAAATTTTGGATCCCCGCACGATCTCACGCACAACTCCATACCCCTCCCCGATTCTCAGTGGGACCGGCCTCACGTGGCCCGTACGCCTCCACGCGACCACGAGGTGGCGTAATTTGTGTGCCAAGGACACGTAAGTGGGACAGGCCCTTAAGGACTACCTGAAATTAGAGAAGTCAATGTTCATACCGCTGGGATGCAAACTGCCCAAGCGAAATATGAGGTGCTGCTCCTCCAATTTACAGTGGTCCTCACTCTGGTCATGGAGCAGGCCGAGGACAGAAAGGTTGGATTCGGAATGGTAGGGGGAGCCACCGGGAGATCAGGTTTGTTATTGCGAACCGAGCGGAGGTGTTCGGCGAAATGATCACCAAGTCTACGCTTGGTCTCACCGATGTAGAGCAGCTGACATCTAGAGCAGTGGACCCAATAGATGAGGTTGGAGGAGGTTCAGGTGAACCTCTGCCGCACCTGGAAAGACTGCTTGGGTCCTTGAATGGTGTCAAGGGGGGAGATAAACCGACAAGTGTAGCATTTCTTGCGTTTGCAAGGAAAAAGTGCCCGGGGAGGGGGTGGTTCAAGTGGGAAAGGACGAATTGATCAGGGAGTTAAGGAGGGAGCGGTCTCTGTGGAAAGCAAGCAGGGGAGGAGATGGGAAGATGTGGCAAGTGGTGGGGTCACGTTGGAGGTGGCAAAAATGACGGAGAATTATTCGTTGTACGTGACTGCTGGTAGGGAGGAAGGTGAGGACAAGGAGGACTTTGCCCTTGTTACGAGTGGGGGGGATGGGGAGTGAGAGTAGAGTCACAGGGTATAGAATCATAGAATCATAGAAAATAGGTGCAGGAGCAGGCCATTGGGCCCTTCGAGCCTGCACCGCCATTCAATATGATCATGGCTGATCATCCAACTCAGTATCCTGTACCTGCCTTCTCTCCATACCCCCTGATCCCTTTAGCCATAAGGTCCACATCTAACTCCCTCTTAAATATAGCCAAAGAACTGGCCTCAATTACCTTCTGTGGCAGAGAATTCCACAGACTCACCACTCTCTGTGTGAAAAAATATCTTCTCATCTCGGTCCTAAAAGACTTCCCCCTTATCCTTAAACTGTGACCCTTTGTTCTGGAGTTCCCCAACATCGGGAACAATTTTCCTGCATCTAGCCTGTCCAACCCCTTAAGAGACCCTGGTGAGAACCTCATCTATGGTAGAAGAGGGGAACCCTCCTTCCCTGAAGAATGAGGAGATCTCCGATGCCCTGGTGTGGAACACCTTATCCTGGATGCAGATGCTGTGTAGTCGGAGGAATTGGGAGTAGGGGATGGAGTCCTTACAGGAAACAGGGTGGGAAGAAGTGTTGTCCAGATAGCCATGGGAGTCTGTGGGTTTATAGTGGATGTTGGTCAGGAGTCTATCACCTGCAATGGGGATAGTGAGGTCAAGAAATGGTAGGGAAATGTCGGAAATGGTCCAGGTGTATTTGAGTGCTGGATGGAAGTTAGTGGAGAAATGGATGAAGTCAGTGAGTTGTGTGTGGGTGCAGGAAGTAGCACCAATGCAGTTGTCGATGTAGCGGAGGTAGAGTTCGGGGATAGGGCTACGGTACGCCCCGAACAAGGATTGTTCGACGTACCCTCAAAGAGGTATAGTAAACATTACCTTCTATATTAAATGTATCATATAATCTGCATTTAAAAGTCTGATTAGGCAGTGGGCTGGGCCTCTCAGACCATTTGGTCAGAGGTCAGTTGCTCTTTCTCGGTGTCACATTCTTGTGAAGTGTTGTAATGACATGACTCAAGATTTATACTCATGTTGCGATAAGAGGAAGGACACATGTGAAGGCCAGAAGGTGGTTGGGTGAGGAATATGTGACCTTTGTATGTTGGATTTCTTATGTTTATCAAACCTGAGGTGACTAGGCTTTGAGACAGAGATGTGGGTCCATAGATGTAACAATCCTTTGAGAAATGTTGTCAGTGGAAAAACAAAGCCATAAAAAGAGGCCCAAGGATGAGGCAGGAATTCCATCCCCTAGAGATAACAAGAAAGTGGAAGGGAGTGTGAGCTGGCCAAGAAACCATTATCATTAATCAAGTGGGACATTTATATGACCCTTGTGTGCTGGGAAGATAGGAGATGTGAGTTTGCGAATTTATATTTTAAAGTGTGTCATGTAAGATAATATTAGTTTAAATATGAATTATAATGAGATCATCTGGGAAATATATTGTGTTTTAATTAGGAGTATAAACATTTGATCCCTGTGTTTAGATCTGTAGTTTAACAAGTTATATTCTTTCCCAAGGCCTGTAGGTTTAATGGGAACAATGTCTTGTTAATATAAATTGAGTGATCACTGTATTATTATATTTTGAGAAGTGACTTAGAGTTTGGGAATTGTCCACTTTTCTTGGATTTCACTTTGTTGGAATGAAACCTGAAAAAATAAATTAAACACACATGGCAAGGGGAGGGGCCACGAGGAGTCATGTGACACCTACATCAGTTGCAAATGCGGAAATTTACTGGGAAGGGGGGGATAATTGGGAGCAAGTGATTGGCTGGTAATGAGGGAATGTTGGCAAATGATTGGATATGGAAATGTAACAGGGGTGGGGCATGCTGATATGAAAATTGTATGAAACAAGGCGATCCTTAGTAACTAGACAGAGAGCTCCACATGCTTTGATGACATGGGGGAATCCAGCTTTTGTTTGCAAATAAAAGTTTAAACTTCTTGAAGAATTCTCCGTATCACCTGAATTAATTTGAGTATTGAAAACCACAACAGAGGCAGGCATAGCTGGGGCCCATGCGCGTTCCCATAGCGATGCCTTGTATTTGTATATATCCCAAAGTTACTGACAGGCCTCAAGACGAACATTGCTGAATTACTTTAAAATGCAGCTGACCACTACAACCCTGACGTCAATGAAAATGGAGGTTGTTTTTATGAAGTAAAAACTTACATTAATGTGGTTGACAAGTTCCTTTGTAAGCCGAACGGCCAAATTTGGGATGCCTGCCTTTCCTTCCTCCAAAAGTGGCCTAGTTATTAAAATTGTGAAAAAAAGAATACCTTGGTCAAGGTTGAAACATTGCGCGATATTGGCAAAATAACAATCAAACAATTTTACACGTAAAACAACGCGATGCAAAGTTGAAGCAAAGCGAACTTCCAAGGACGGCACTGTGGCGCCGCGATAGAGTTGCTGCCTTGCAGCGCCAGAGACCCGCTGGGTGTCAGGGATTATGGGGGAAAAGCAGGAGAATCGGGTTAGGAGAAAAAGATAGATCAGCCATGATTAAATGGCGGAGTTGACTTGATGGGCCGAAAGGCCCAATTCTGCTACGATCACCTATGAGACCCAGGATCGACCCTGACTACTGGTGCTTTTCTGTACGGAGTTTGTACGTTCTCCCCGTGACCTGCATGGGTTTCCTCCCACACTCCAAAGACGTACAGGTTTGTAGGTTAATTGCCTTGGTATAAATGTAATTTGTCCCTAGTGTGTGTAGGACAGTGTTAATTTGCAGGGATCGATGGTCAGTGCTGACACGGTTGGGCCGAAGGGCTTTTTCCTCGCGATATCCCTTACTAAACCAAACATGGGTGTGAAATTTGACTCAATGGCGCATGTTGTCCTGGGACTGCAAGGTGACTATTTGGTGCAAGCTTGATGTGAAGGTCATTTGCATATGTAACTGAGAAGTGCTAAGCATGTTAGGTGTCTACCATCTGCACGATCTGCCTTCTACACTTCACTTAATGGAAAACAAGTCTTCACCATTTACCCAAATTGTTCGTGGTCTTCAAAAAATGCCTTTTCGTTTGCGATTGCATCCACCAGCGATATATTTTCATTGATGTCGTTCTGGCCACGACACTTAACGATCATGTATCCCTTCGCCAGCTCCACTGTCAGGTTCTTCACAATGTCAACTACGTTAGTCTCTGTTCCTTTGTCCACCAGGTCAGGTTTGGTCAAAATACCTTCAAATTTAAAAAAAAAAGGGAAAGAAGATGGAATTAATTTGCTGCCAGTGATCGGTGGTGGTGGTGCCGGAAATTTTGAAAATTATAAGGAAGATGGTATGGAACTATATTTGTCACATGTACCAAGGTACAGTGAAATTCATTTTTGTATACAGTTCAGTACAACATAAGCACTTTAATAGGGTGGCATGGTGGCACAGCGGTAGAGTTGCTGCCTTACAGCACCAGAGATCTGGGTTTGATTGTGACTACGTGTGCTGTCGGTATGAAGTTTGTATGTTCTCCCCGTGACCCCATGGATTTTCTCAGAGACCTTCGGTTTCCTCCCACACCCCAAAGACGTACAAGTTTGTAGGTTAATTGGCTTGGTATAAATGTAAATTGTCCCTAGTGAGTGTAGGATAGTGTTAATGTGCAGGGATCGCTGGTCGGTGCGGACTCAGTGTGCAGCAGGGCCTGTTTCACGCTGCATCTCCAAACTAAACTAAAAGAGGCAAGGACAACATAGTGGGGATCATTGATGGTAGATGCTGGGGGTGAATACTGGGAGAAATAGGGAACCATCTTATTTAATGTTGTTCCTTCCAGGCTTGGCCTGTCTCATTGTGCTCTCGAGGTCTGTGTTAACCAGTACAGCTTGTTCCATGCGTGGAAAGGAACTGCAGATGCTGGTTTCTACCAGACATGGGCACAAAGTGCTGGAGTAACTCAGTGGTAGTCAAAAATGTTGGAGTAACTCAGCAGGTGAGGCAGCATCTATGGAGCGAAGGAAATAGGCAACGTTTCAGGTTGAGACCCTTCTTCAGACTGATGTGAGGGTGGGGGGGTGGGGCGGGAAGAAGAAAGGAAGAGGTGGAGACAGTGGGCTGAGGGAGAGCTGAGAACGGGAGGGGAAAGTAGGGACTACCTGAAATTAGAGAAGTCAATTTTCATACCGCTGGAGTGCAAACTTCCCAAGCGAAATATGAGGTGCTGCTCCTCCAATTTACGGTGGTCCTCACTCTGGCCATGGAGGCGGCCCAGGACAGAAAGGTCGGATTCGGAATGGGAGGGGAAGTTGAGGTTCTGAGCCACCGGGAGATCAGGTTGGTTATTGCAAATTGAGTGGAGGTGTTGGGCGAAGCTATCGCCAAGCCTACGCTTGATCTCACCGATCAAGAGCAGCTGACATCTAGAGCAGAGGATGCAATAGATGAGGTTGGAGGAGGTGCATGTGAACCTCTGCCGCACCTGGAAAGACTGCTCAGGTCCTTGAATGGAGTCAAGGGAGGAGGTGAAGCGACAAGTGTAGCATTTCCTGCGGTTGCTAGAGAAAGTGGCATGAGAGGGGTGGTTCGGGTGGGAAGGGACAAAATGACCAGGGAGTTAAAGAGGGAACGGTCTTTGCGGAAAGCAGATAGGGGAGGAGAAGGGAAGATGTGGCAAGTGGTGGGATCAAGTAACTCAGTGGGTCAGGCAGCATATCTGGAGAAAAAGGATGTTTCGGATCGGAACCCTTCTTCAGACTATGCTGCATTATCTAGCGCAGTCTTTAACTGATCCCAGATCAAACATGACGTGTTAATGTGCGGGAATAGTGTTAACGTGCGGGGATCGCTGTTCGGTGTGGACTTGGTGGGCTGAAGGGCCCGTTTCTGCGCTGTATCTCTAAACTTAACAGATACATTTTAGATGAGCATATCAGATACAGTACAAGTGTATAGCTGTAGTACACTGAGACAGTATCGGAGAAAATGAATAGTTTATAATGCATTTAACCCTCGAGCTTACAGACGGGAGAAGTATGATGGTAAAAATGGCCAACCTATGGTACCCAAGGATGTTAGTGAGGCAGTAAATAGATTTATCATGGTGTTTAGGTTCCACAGCACAGCTAGTTTAGTTAAAATAAACATTGCGGGGGTTGTACGCTAAGTTGAGGACAATAAAACTGCTCAGGAAATAGGGTTGTGTAGGAGAACTGCAGATGCTGGTTTACACCGAAGATAGACACAAATACTTGAGAATCTCAGCGGGACAGGCAGCATCACTGGGGAGAAGGAATTACGTTTCGGCTCGAGATCCTTCTTCAGAATCAGGGGAGAGGGAGTTACAGAGATAAGGAAGTGTAAGAGATCAAAAGAGATGCAGATCAAGTGAAATGTAGAAAGACTATTGTTACCTACATGAAGGTGACAACAAAGCAAATAGAGACACAATGTAATCAGTGGGACAGTCAGACTGGTCGGAGAACTGGGAAGGGTGAGGGAAGGAGAGAGAGGGAAAGGAAGGGTTACTTAAAGTTAAAGAAGTCAAAAATCATACTGCTGGGCTGAAAACTGCCCGTGAAATATGAGGCTTTGATCCTCCAATTTGTGCTGGGCCTCACTCTGACAATGGAGGAGGCCCAGGACAGAAAGGTTGGATTTGGAATGGGAGGGGAGTAAAAGCGTTAGCAACCGGGAGATTAGGTAGGTTTAGGCAAACTGAGCGGATGTGTTCAGCGAAATAAATGCCAAGCCTGTGCTTGGTCTCGCCAATATATAGGAGTCCACACCTAGAACAGCAGATACAGTAGATGAGGTGGAAGTGAACTCTGCCTCACTTGAAAAGACTGCCCAGCACAAATTGGAGGGACAGCACCTCATATTTCTCAGCTGGGCACCAAGTAAAGCCAGATTCAGGGTATGGGAATAACACAAAATTCCTTCCTGCAACAGGGTCTAAAGATTGACTTTGAGGAGAGCAGGAATGGAGAGAAAAAGCTTGAAGCAACTATCACAAGGTGGTTTGTGGTTAACATACAAGTTGAAGGAGACGTTTGATGAATACACAATAGAAAGAAGTAGAAGCCTTTATTTTAATTAATCCTTGAATTATACAACGGCTTATAGCAAGTGCAAGGGATTTTTTTTTTAAAGCAGAAATAGATTCTTGATTAGTACGGGTGTCAGGGATTATGGGGAGAAGGCAGAAAAATGGGGTTAGGAGGGAGAGATAGATCAGCCATGATTGAATGGCAGAGTAGACTTGATGGGCCGAATGGCCTAATGCTGGTCCTATCAGAACAGCATCAAGGGATATGGGGAGAAAGCAGGAATTGGGTACTGATTTTGGATGAGCAGCCATGATCATATTGAATGGTGGAGCTGGCTTGATGGGCCGAATGGCCTAATCCTACACCTATTTTCTATGTATCACTTATGACCTTATAAGTGACATTCCATGGCACTTTAGGGAGAGTGCAAGGGAGATGCCGCTGAGGCCTACTCAAAATATGAAGCCTATTCCAGGCCATTGTGCATGTGTTGGGTACCTGGGCGAAGGGGGAGTGGAGTGAGGAAGGGGATGCAATTACCCAAAGTTCTGTCTCCAGAAGGGTCCACTTCCTGGGCCATTTTCAGTGCTTCTGTGGTTGCTATGTCGACGTTACAAGGCACGACCACAAGGTTAACTGTCTCTTGTTTAACAATTATCGATCTAATGAGTTTCTTAATCTGGAATAAAGCGGACCACACAGTTATAGAACCACAAAGAGGTTGACATCTATACAATTACAAAGGCACAATTACTTCAGGCACAAGTGCAATGGACAACAAAACAATTGTCATTTTGCTTTGACAGAGAATTATATTTAACATTTTTGCCAAACTCAATGCAGTGGCAGCTTTAATGCTGCTTGATGTATTTATACAGATGTATAGTGCGGCCACAGTGGCACAGCTGTAGAGTTGCTGCCTTGCACTCCCGAGACCAAGGTTCGATCCAGACTACGGGTGCTGTTTGTAGTTTGTACATTCGCCCCGTGACCATGTGGGTTTTCTCAGAGATCTTCAGTTTCTTCCCTTGATAATTGCTCGTTTCTAAGCTTCCCCCCAGTCTAGTTTCAGTAAAAACATTGAATCGAACACTTGAAACAACTAAATTTTATTTTACCAAATGCTTGTCACAGATCACACACTGCATCTATCCCACTGCGGGTTCGATCCTCGTGACTACCTGTTCAAGCCCTCTAGGCCTCGTGCAGACAGAGGCACTCTGGAAGTTCATGCAGTCCTGAACGCTCCTCCAGAAGATCGACGCTGAGCCTCATGATCGCGGACTTTTATATGTCCCGGAATCTCGAGGGGCCAAACCCAATGGGGGTGGTCTCTCAATAACCCAATCACAGATATCGATTAACCCCATACATAACAGGCATTTCCCTAACCCAATGATACAACAGTTCAATACATTGTATTCACAACGGACTTCGAGAGGAAGTCAACTTGGAAATATTTATCCTGATTTACAGAAAACCTAGACAAGGCTCAACACCGCATCCAATCAACACTTGGCAATGTCAGACTCTGCATCATTATTTACAACTATTTACAAGGTGTATGTCTGGTTTGCAGCCATCCAATCCATTCTATGCATTTTGCACCAGATTGACGTGATATACACCAGTTAATTAACCATGTATAAATGTATTTTTGTTATGTTTATTTTATTAGAAGTTAATACAGTACAAAACAATACAGTGGCACCTAATTTTAGGTGCCAACTATGTCATAACGTAATACATTCTATGTACAACCTCTAGTTTTATGTTTTTGAAAAGGAAGTAAAAAAAGATAAGAAATAGAACGAAGAAAAAGAGGAAAAATAGATAGTAGAAAATAGAAAAACGTGAAGTGTGTATATAAGAAAAGAAAAAGTAGAAAGTAGAAATAGGAGAAAAAGACCCTTAAAAAATAAATGTTCAAATCTTCGTTCGGAGATGTCATTCTATCCACGACCTGACCTGAAATCAGTAATCTTTACGGTACTGCTGCATCACATGATTCCAAAAAGTCGATGAAAGGGGACCAACTCCTTAAGAATTGGTCACATTTATCTATTAGGCGGAGTCTCATTTCTTCAAGGTGAGCTATGTCTGTCATATTACTAATCCACATTTTAATAGTTGGTATAGCTGTATTTTTCCAAAATTTAAGTATCAATTTCTTTCCAATTATTAACACATATTTAAAGAATACTTTTTGGTCTTTGTTTAAATTGATATCTTCTACTATTATTCCAAATATAATCCATTCAGTATTAGGTTCTATTCTTGGCTTGAAGAGCTTTGTAAATATATCAAATATATCGGTCCAAAATGTATTCAACTTTATACATCCTACAAATGAATGTGTTATATTGGCATTTTGAAACAAACATTTATCGCATCTAGGAGAAACGTTTGGGTAGAATTTATTCAACCTCGTTTTTGAATAATATAATCTACGTAATAATTTAAATTGAATTAAATTATGTCTTGCATTAATGGAACAATTATGTGTGTTCATCAGATACTTTTCCCATCTATCTTTCGGAATCTTTATCATTAGTTCATGTTCCCAATCTTCTCTTAGTGCCTCTGTTGAGGGTAATTCTCTATTTAATATACTATTATAAAAATATGATATTAGTTTTTGTGAATCAGCCTTAATATTCATTGCTTCTTCTAAAGGGTCTAAAAATAGTTTGAAATCTATGTATATATTTCTTCATAAAGTCACATATCTGTATATATTTAAAATATTGATTATCATTCAGTTTAAATTTTGATTTTAATTGTTGAAATGATAACAATTTACCCAATTCATACATATCTCCTACTTTCCTAATTCCCAGTCTATCCCATTGTTTATATGTTTTGTCGATAAGAGATGGTTTGAATGCAGGATTATTCAATATTGGGGTTAGTACCGATAGATTATTTAATTTCAAGGATAATTTTATTTGTTTCCAAATTCTTATTGTCTTGTGAATAATTGGGTTCTTCTTATATATTATACTATTCAATTTTATTGGTGAGAACAAGATTGTTCCTATATCGTACGGGAAACACTCCTTCTCCATTCTTATCCACTCTGACTGGCGAGTGGAACTATCCAACCAGTACATTATGTTCTTAATATGCATTGCCCAGTAGTAATACATAAAGTTAGGTAATGATAAACCCCCAACTTCTTTAGGTTTACACAGATGCTTTCGTTGAATTCTGTGTGCTCTATAATCCCATATAAAATTAGTGATATTAGAATCTAGATTTAAAAAAAATATATATTTGAATATATATTGGGATCGCTTGAAACAAATCTATTAATTGTGGTAAGAAAGTAATTTTTATAGCGTTAATTCTACCTATCAATGAGAGTGGTAGCATTTTCCAAAATTTAATCATAACATTCAGTTTATTTAATAGTGGCATAAAATTGGCACTAAATAATGATTTGTGTCTTCTCGCAATTTGAATACCCAAATACTTGAATTTTTCTGTTGCAATTTTGAAAGGGAATTTTAATAAGTGTCTCGCATCCTGTGATTTCAAAGACATAATTTAAATTTTATTCCAATTTATTCTATATCCTGAAAAATAACCAAATTCCTCGATTAGTGTTAATAAGGTGGGGATACTCGTTTGTGTATTAGTAATATATAAAAGAATATCATCAGCATATAATGAAATTTTATTCTTTATGAGTCCCTAGTATTATATCCGTGAATATTCGGATGATTTCTAATCCTTTCAGCCAGCGGTTCTACCATAAGGGCAAATAGCAATGGTGATAAGGCACAACCCTGCCTATTACCCCTTGATAAATACAATTTTGGAGATAACATATTATTAGTTAGTATTCTTGCCATAGGTTTATCATAAAGTAGTTTAACCCATCTAATAAAATTCTCTCCCGTATTAACTTTTTGGAGTACATTATATAAATACTGCCATTCTACCTGATCAAATGCCTTCTCTGCATCCAACGTAACGACTGAAATATCTTCAATGTCCTCTTTGTGAGAGTACATTATATTCAAAAACCTTCTCAAGTTATTAAATGATTGTCTTTTGGGTATAAATCCCGTTTGATCCGGGTTTACCAATTTGTTAATATAATTATTCAGGCTTCTTGCTAGAATCTTTGCTAAGATTTTCTGATCCGTATTTAGGAGTGATATAGCTCTGTAAGAACCCGGTTCGTCTAAGCCTTTATCTTTTTTTGGTGTAAGCGTTATTGTTGATTCTGCTAAAATTTCTGGTAGTTTATTTTCGGTATAAGCCTGCATGAATAAGTTGAGTAATCTTGGTACAATTGACTCCTGAAATTGTTTATAAAATTCATTGCTAAAACCATCTGGTCCTGGGGTCTTCCCATTTTTCAATGAGTTTATTGTTTGTTTTATTTCTTCACTAATAATCCGTGCTCCCAATTCCTCTTGTTCTAAACTATTCAATTTACGGAGGTTGCAATTATCTAAAATATTTGTAATTTTACTATCATCTGTATTTATTTTAGTTGTGTATAAATTATGATAAAATTGGACAAACCTTTTATTAATATTCTTTGGTAGTGTTAGAAGCTCACCCTTATCAGATTTAATTTTAGTGATAGTATTTTCCTTTTCATGTTGCTTCAGTTGCCTCGCTAATAAGTTGTGGCTTATCCCCAAATTTGAAGTGTGCCTGTTTTGTAATTTGGAATAGTCTTATTACTCTTGCCGATAATATTCTATTGAGTTTATATTTCAATAAGGTTATCTTATTGTGTTTATCTATGGTTGGGTCACTTGCATTGTCAAGTTCTAGTAATTTTATTTCCTGTTCAATCCTCTGAAGTTCTCTTTTATTTTATTTATTTTGAAAACTTTGATAAGAGATTATAGCACCGCAGATGTATGCCTTAAAGGTTTCCCATAATAGCGATACAGAAATACCCGGCGTCCCATTTATCTCAAAAAAAAATGTTGTTTGTTCTTTTATATACTCATAGCCCTGCGGGTTTTTAAATATTTGTGCGTTGAATCTCCAAAAAGGTTTTATACCCGGCATTCTCTTGATTTTAAGTATAAAAGTCAGTGGTGAATGATTGGAAATAATACTATTATGGTATGATGGCTTAGTCGTATACGGGATTAATTTTGTATCCAATAAGAATTAGTCAATTCGTGAATAAGTTTTATGAACTGATGAGTAAAACGAATATTCCCTTCCAATGGATTTGCTATTCTCCAAGCATCAGTTATGTTATTATTTTTTATATAATTATTGAAAAAATCACAGGTCTCAGCTTTAACAAGACACTTCCCTACCTTTATTGATTTATCTAAATATGGGTCTATAACACAATTAAAATCTCCCCCCATTATTATATTTTGATAATTATGCTCTGCAATTATATCTACTATTTTCTTAAAAAATTGGGGGTTATTAAAATTAGGCGCATAAATATTTATCATAGTTAATGGTGTATTATAAATTTCTCCCGTGACTCTTACGTATCTTCCCTCTTTATCAGATATGGACTTCTTTAATTTAAAAGGTATATCTTTCCGAATTATAATGGCCATGCCTCTTGCTTTAGAAGTGAATGTAGAGTAGTAAGTTTGACATATATCCAGTTTGCCCTTAATCTGATCTGAGTTTGTTGTTTCAAATGCGTTTCTTGTAGGAAAGCAATGTCCATGTTTAATGATTTTAATTGTGCCAGAATTTTACCCCTCTTAATTGGCTCATTCGCACCTCTAATGTTCCAACTACAGAAAGTGAGATCCTCCGGTGTTTATTCGACTATTATCTTGCATTGGCTATTATTACCAGAATGTATGATTCATGTGATGCAGCCAAGTACCTCGAAATCCCGAGTCCAGGGTTGTCCTCCATAATTTCTGCACTAGTTTTACATCTCCTGACACTATTAAACATAATTAAGGGAAAGAGAAAAACATAAAATGAAGTGTTCATAAAGATTGTTAAATCATACAACTCATAATGGTGAATAAACAAAAAAAGTGAGTGTAAGTTATCAAAAAAGCGATATCTTACAAAAAAGCCACCTATGGTGGCTAAGATTAATGTTAAATTGACTTCCGTCAATGGAATTATGCACTGGGCTGTGCCCCCGTGGTAAAGTATCATCCAACGTTAGTCGATTTCCTCCACTTATAACAAAAATTATCACGTCAGTTCGATTAATAGCTAAAAATGTTTAAATAAAATAAAAGAAAAGCTAGAAGATTTAAAATAAAATAAAATAGAGTTATTATGGGTTAAAGTACCTCGTCAGTAATCACACTTTTCATTAGCCTATATGTTAGTTAATTCATAATTAGTATTTAGAATATCTGTCTAACCTCCCCCATCCTTCCTACTATAGTTAGTCATGTTAGTATAATACATTAAACCTTTAGCGTTAATTGCGTGTATATATAGTTAATTAGTTAGTTAGTTATATGCTGTATATGTAAATAATAGATCATATAGTACTGAGACAAAGGCAGACCATCAAAACTGTTTAAAACAAATTTTTAAATGTATAAATGTACATCATGTATTACATGTATAAATCATTCTTACATTCGGGAACATGGTTAATTAACTCGTGGCATTATTTCCCTGTCCTAACGGCCTTTGTTTTAGCTGGTGATTACATCTATTCCATCCCTCTCTCGCAAAGATGTGGGATTTCAATTTGAGCGCACTTGTTTGAATAGATGCAAGCGACATGTACAGCTTCTCTCCTGGGCGCGCAATACACGAAGCCGATGAAATGAGACAACTGTCGCACCAAAGATAGACACAAAATGCTGGAGTAACTCAGCTGAACAGGCAGCATCTCTGGAGAGAAGGAATGGGTGGCACCCTGGTGTGGAGGTTGGGGTCCGATGACGGTGCATCACGGCCAGTGACTGTGGGACGCTCCCGTGGGTGGAGACGGAGGAGAGAGAGAAGGGGGGAGAGAGAAAGGAGAGATAGGTGGGGGGGGGGGAGAGAAGGGAGAGAGAGAGAGAGGGGGAGAGAGAGGAGGGAGAGAGAAGGGAGAGAGAGGGGGAGAGGGGGGGAAGAGAGAGGGGAAGAGAGAGCAGAGTGGAGAGAGACGAGGGGAGAGAGAGGAGGGAGAAGTGGGGGAGAGAGAGAGGAGGAGAGAGAAGGGAGAGAGAGAAGAGGGGAGAGAGAGAAGAGGGGAGAGAGAGAAGAGGGGAGAGAGAAGAGGGGAGAGAGAAGAGGGGAGAGAGAGAAGAGGGGAGAGAAAGAAGAGGGGAGAGAGAGAAGAGGGGATAGAGAAGGGGGAGACGGGAGCGTGGGGTTCATTTTCCAACACAAGCCATAGGTGACTCGGCATTCTGAGTTGAAATCGGCCGAAGGTGTGCATCGCTCGGGACAGACCCCACTCTCCCACGGCCACCCTCCGCGAGCTGCGGGTCGGGTGGAGCGGAGGTTTGGAACAATGTTCATACATTCGCAGTGATGTGATTGACGCGGTGGTCTGGACCAATCGCTGACAAGACCCGTCCCCCGGCAACGTCAAGTCCGTTATTGGACTTTCCTGTTGAGCGACAGTCGGTCCTTTGGCTTGTAGGCAATGCCGCATTTCGGGTAGGTAGCGTTTCGACAGAGCGGCCATTTAGTAAGTTTGCTTTTAGGTGTACCGGAACGGTCAGCGACGTGGAGAGGGGGGACGTGCTGCATGAGCAACAGCCTGTCCTCCATGTGACATCGCCCAGGCTTGCATGCGGTCACACATCACCTGCAAACTAGGATGCATCACCCATGGTCACTCATGACCAAAGGGGGCCTACTAAGTCCAATCAAAAATTTCTTTCCACCTTGATGATATAAGCCTCTTTACCATCACGGGTCAAACAATTCAAATCCATCGGGCATCTACACATCGGCTCTGCTATTCCCAATACAGTTCAAGTCTCCCCCTACAGTTAACCAAGGCTGTACTCCATTTTCTCTTATTTATGTATGCACTCCTCACTATGGTAACTAGTTACTATGCTGATTATCCACTAGGTTGGTTACTCTATTAGCTCTTACTCTGTGGGCTTTGTTCTCTGTCTAGGGGATCTCGCTATATTCTATTGGCTTCATTCGTTGTCTAGGGGTTCCTGCTTTTAATGTTCTCAACTACTGAATAATTTCTTAATCCGGTCACTCAAATGAAAGTCCTGTTGCTCACAGTTCCTCTTTTGACCGTCCAATTATATTCCAATTCCAATTCCCATTTTAATTTTCAAGTTTAATTCCATGTTACCAGATCTTCCCAAGTTTCTTCCTTCTTGATGCCCTTTGAGCAATCCTTTCCATCTTTGTCCGCCTTTCTGAGGACGTGATAATAACAATGCCAGTTAATAATCAAACTCCAATTAGTCTATTGTGCATAATTGTGAAGTGGAAGGAAAATGATACATGGTTTTCAAATTTTCAAATTTTTTTACAAATAAAAAACTGAAAAGTGTAGCGTGCAAAAGTATTCAGCCCCCTTTACTCTGATACCCCTAAATAAAATCCAGTGCAACCAATTGCCTTCAGAAGTCACCTAATTAGTAAATAGAGTCCACTTGTGTGTAATCTAATCTCAGTATAAATACAGCTGTTCTGTGAAGGCCTCAGAGGTTTGTTAGAGAACATTAGTGAACAAACAACACAATGAAGCCCACGGAACACACCAGACAGGTCAGGGGTAAAGTTGTGGAGAGGTTTAAAGCAGGCTTAGGTTATAAAAAAATATCCCAAGCTTTGAACATCTCACGGAGCACTGTTCAATCCATCATCCGAAAATGGAAAGAGTATGGCACAACTGCAAACCTACCAAGACATGGCCGTCCACTTAAACTGACAGGCTGGGAAAGGAGAGCATTGATCAGAGAAGCAGCCAAGAGGCCCATGGTAACTCTGGAGGAGATGCAGTGTAAATCACAATCGCTGCATTCAATTCCAAACTTTCAAACAATTCCCACTCGCACGCAGTCTCTCACACAGCAGTCTCTCTCGCTTAATTAACTTTAATTTGCACAAACAAACAAACTCAAACTACACTAACAAGACTATAATTAAGAATGAAAATATTCCTCCGATTATCCAAAACACACCCCAATATAAATTATAAGCATCCAGTAAAGCCCACTCTAATTAATCCTCCTCGCAGCGCAATCAATCAGCAGGATGACTCCTCCCCCAATGCAGCGATCGAAGGCGTACAACCCATGAAACCACGCCATTTCAGATTCTTACAAAATACTCTTAAACAAATACGAATATCTAAATTAAACACTATGAATATTTAACTTAAAGACACTCTCGCTTCAAGTTTTAAATCTGTAAACACTCGCACAAGCAGCAACACAAATGACCGTCCGCGGACTTAACACGATCTAAATCTTAACTTTTAATTACTCCAAATTTATTTACATACAAAGAATATTTACAAAATCCAGATCCTATAACAATACGGAAAGTTATTTTTTACAATTTACAAAATGATTTAAAGCACTAGCACACAATTCACGAACACTCGATCTCGACGCCGCGTCACGCTGGTATCACGCAGTGAACCTCTCCCTCTGATACCGAAGATCTTCCCCTTCCTAGTTTACTCTTTGCTGAGGGGTACTATTCCCTAAATGATTACTTTTCCTCCCGAATGTTACTATCCCTCTGCTAAGACTGGACTTCAATAGGGGGACCTCTATCCCTCCATTCTAAGTTCAACAGAATTAGGGGTACCCTTCGCTATTCGCATGACCTTTCGTCACTAATCTTCTGGAATTTTTTGAGGATGTGACAAGTAAAATGGATGAAGGGGTGCCAGTGGATGTCGTGTATCTAGACTTTCAGAAAGCCTTTGATAAGGTCCCGCACGGGAGACTGGTGACTAAAATTAGAGCACATGATATTGGGGGTAGGGTGTTAACATGGATAGAAAATTGGTTGGCAGACCGGAAGCAAAGAGTAGGAGTGAATAGGTCCTTTTCAGAATGGCAGGCAGTGGCGAGTGGAGTGCCGCAACACTCGGTGTTGGGACCGCAACTGTTTACCATATATATTAATGATTTGGAAGAGGGAATTAGGAGCAACACTAGCAAGTTTGCAGCTGACACAAAGCTGGGTGGCAGTGTGAACTGTGAAGAGGATGTTAGGAGCTTGCAGGTGGACCTGGACAGGTTGAGTGAGTGGGCAGATGTGTGGCAGATGCAGTATAATATAGATAAATGTGAGGTTATCCACTTTGGCGGCAAAAGCAAGGGGGCAGATTATTATCTCAATAGGGTTAGGTTAGGTAACGGGGAGGTACAGCGAGACCTGGGTGTCCTTGTACACCGGTCACTGAAAGTTGGCGTGCAGGTACAGCAGGCAGTGAAGAAAGCTAATGGAGTGTTGGCCTTCATGACAAGAGGATTTCAGTACAGGAGTAAAGAGGTTCTTCTGCAGTAGTATAGGGCTCTGGTGAGACCACATCTGGAGTATTGTGTACAGTTTTGGTCTCCTAATTTGAGGAAGGACATCCTTGTGACTGAGGCAGTGCAGCGTAGGTTCACGAGATTGATCCCTGGGATGGAGGGACTGTCATATGAGGAAAGATTGAAAAGATAGGCATGTATTCACTGGAGTTTAGAAGGATGAGGGGGATCTTATAGGAACATATAAAATTATAAAAGGTCTGGACAAGCTAGATGCAGGAAAAATGTTCCCAATGTTGGGTGAGTCCGAACCAGGGGCCACAGTCTTAGAATAAAGGGGAGGTCATTTAAAACTGAGGTGAGAAAAAACTTTTTTACCCAGAGAGTTGTGAATTTATGTGATTCCCTGCCACAGAGGGCAGTGGAGGCCAAATCATTGGATGGATTTAAGAGAGAGTTGGATAGAGCTCTAGGGGCTAGTGGAGTCAAGGGATATGGGGAGAAGGCAGGCACGGATTATCGATAGCGGACGATCAGCCATGATCACATTGAATGGCGGTGCTGGCTCGAACGGCCGAATGGCCTCCTCCTGCACCTATTTTCTATGTTTCTATGTCATGTAAGGAGGCTCCCATCTCTCAGGTACTCTTCGCTATCAGGTACTAATCAACAATCGACCAGAGGGTTACTATTCACTGTGGATCAGCCGCTATTCGGAATCAATCATGGACATGCACCAACTTCGACGTTCTATATACAGCAATTCGAATCCCACCTTAAGCAGAATTTCAATATGAAATCCAGTATTCGGAAATTTCGCTGGAAATATTAACTCAAACTCAATCTCCTAATTTTTTGTGCGTATCTTTCTTACTACGCGTGCTCTCGAATCAGCTAAAATTGCCCAATTAAATTCTTGAACAAACTGGAGTATTCCGGCCAATCTATACTCAGTTTATCCAAGCTCGGTGCCTTCTCAAGGCTCCTCGTCCATCACTTCAGGGGGAGACTCAGATACCTACACACAGGCCCACCCTCTGCTAAGTACCGAGGATCCAGAGCCTAGCCGCTTCGCGCTGTGAATTATCAATGCCATTTTTCGAAGCGTACCTTTTCAATTCCCGCTCCCGGCAGTGATCCGATTGAAGGCGAGACCTGTCTTTTAATACCCCACCAGATACCAAGTCTAACCCTGGGCCACTCCTCACCCGATGAAGCGCGTTTGGCTCTCGTTAAAGGCATCTGCAGTCTGCAGTTTTGGACCCAGGAAAGGGCCTCTAACCCAACCCCACCAGGGCCTCTAACCCCAGCCTGGTTTTATGGGCCTCCAAGCCAAAGGCATGCTAACCACTCCCCCGTGCTTGCTAGACTCTGTTCTAATGATCTCGATTAGACCCTTTCCCAAGCCCGCAAATGATCAATCCGCTCGGACTCACAAAGTGACGAAATTCAATGCGAAAATCGCACAGTGGGCTCAATTTCTCACTTGCGATCGAAACAGCTCAATACCCTTGATCGCAAACTTATGTTTGGGGGTCTTTTGAGATCCCGTAAGAGCCCCCAATGATAATTGCTCATTTCTAAGCTTTCGCCCATTCTAGTTTGAGTAACAACACTGAACACTTAAGCACTTGAATCAACTAAATTTGATTTTACCAAAAGCGCGACACAGATCATACACGGTACTTATCCCACCGCAGGTTCGATCCTCGTGTCTGTCTGTTCAAGCCCTCTAGGCCTCGCTCAGACAGAGGCACTCCAGACGTTCACGCAGTCCTGAGCGCTCTTCCAGAAGATCGACGCTGAGCCTCGTGATCGCGGACTATTATATGTCCTGGGACCTCGAGGGGCCGAACTACATGGAGGTGGTCTCTCAATATCCCAATTGCAGATATCGATTAACCCCATACATAACAGGAATTTCCATAACCCAATACATTGTATTCACAACGGACTTCGAGAGGAAGTCAACTTGGAAACATTTACCCTGATTTACAGAAAACCCAGAAAAGGCTCAACACCTCATCCAATCAACACTTGGCAAAGTCAGACGCTGTAACATTATTTACAACTATTTACAAGGCGTATGTCTGGTTTGCAGCCATCCAATCCATTCTATGTATTTTGCACCAGATTGACAGGGTTTGCAGAGCTTCCCATTCTTTGCTTGCAAATTGTATGTAAGCTCCAGACACTCTGGCACCTCTTCGCAGCGTGTCCCAGCTCTGCAGAGAGTAATTCCAATTTGACCAAATCTCCCAGCAATGCTGAAACTTAACCCCATTTTGAAGTCCTAGCTGTTCCAATATAGCTAGGATTAACACCCACACTCTGTACGTCTTTGGACGTACAGATATGTAGGTTAATTGGCTTGGTGTATATGTACGTTGTCCCTAGCGTGTGTAGGATAGATATTAATGTGCGGGGATCGCTGTTCGGTGGGGCGAAGGGTCAGTTTCCACTCTGTATTTCTAAAATGTAACAAAAAAATGTCAACATATTGGTAAATTGATTAGGAGTAAAAAATCAGTGTGATAAGTTGATCAGTGCAAAAGGTAAAGGGAAGAGAGGAGGTCCAATATTGCATAACCTTAAGACACTTCCAAAATACCTTAGAGGCAATAAAAAAAAATCTTGGAGAGATTAGACGTGTCACATAGGAAATTTAGCATATATTTTGGATAGAAGATTCCACAAACAACAATGGGATAATTCTCCCAGGGACGTTTTCCCAAGGAATTGTGAATTCAAGCCATCATATAAAAATACGATCCCCTTACCTGGTCTCCGATATCTTGGGGCTGGTTACCAACGGCGACTCGGGCGATACCCGGCAGGTCTATCAGAGTCAGGTCAGGGACATTGGTGGATTCAACTTCGAGGCTGATTAGTTCGTGGCTGATTCCCACTCCCTGCCCTGCAATACTGTCCTGGGCTGGAAACAGGAAAGAAGTGAAAACATATGAAGTCAGATGTTCTGTCGTCCTCGAGTTGACAGCAGGGTCGAGCAGAGGACTCGCTTGTTCCAGGGTCCCTGGTGAGGTCCTGTACTGGGATACTGTGTTCCAGTTCTTTGGTGTGGATGAATTTGCTACGGGTTTACCGATGTAAACAGCCCGACAGGATAAGGTCATAAGTGATAGGAGCAGAATTAGGCCATTCGGCCCATCAAGTCTACTCTGCCATTCAATCATGGCTGATCTATCTCCTCCTCTGAACCTCATTCTCCTGCCTTCCCCCCCATAACCTGACCCCCGCTCTATTCAAGAATCTGATCTATCTCTGCTTTACAAATATCCATTGACTTGGCCTCCACAGCACTCTGTGGCAAAGAATTCCAGATTCACCAACCTCTGACTAAATAAATTCCTCTTCATCTCCTTCCTCAAGGGACGTCCTTTAATTCTGAGGCTCTTCCGTCTAGTCCAAGACTCCCGCTAGTGGAAACATCCTCTCCACATCCACTCTACCCAAGCCTTTCAGCAATCGGTACGTTTCATTGAGGTCCCCCCCATCCTTCTAAACTCCTGCGAGTACGGCCACAAAGCCATCAAACGTTCATCATAAGAAGTTAATCCACTCATTCCTGGGATCATTCTCGTAAACCTCATCTGGACCCTCTCTAAGGCCAGCACATCCTTGCTCAGATAGGTGCCCAAAATTGCTCACAATGTGACTTCAACAAGCAGGGAGCACCAGTGATATGCTGCAGGACTGTCCGGCAAAATAAAATGTTTCAGTACACTTCTAGTGATAAGCCTAGTTGTGTTTGGTTAGATGTTTTATTTGAACTAAACTTAGTAGGCCAAGTGTAGGATCAAAATCACAATAAGGTACGTCAATTATGCTCTTTGTAACCATTGTTAAATATTAAGTTCTTGATTACAAGTACAATCGAATTGTAAATTGGTCGTTCAAAGATGCATTTGATCGAATGACTTGCATCCCGAAGGGACTCATATCAAGGTCCCAATTTCTCCAGAATTTTTTTAATAAACCAAAGCAAAATTATGAATTTTCAAATTGTTGACGGTTTAAATTTTCTTCATTTAGGAAAATGTGTATTAAAAAAAAAGCAACTTTGATGTATGGTTAGTAGTTAGTTGCAATTATATTTAGTGCAAGAAATTGTTAGCAATCTTTCAAAACAAATCTTTGCAGCATTATATTTGAATCACAATTCATCATTCATCATCGGTCCACAACATGTCAACAATGCTTTGGAACATACCTTTGAGAATTTCTTGTTCCACCTCAGCTGCACTACTGAGATTCTTCGAATAATCCTTGTAGCTGATTTTCCCCTTCCAAACATTTGCTTTCTTGACATTTTTTAACTTCAATTCAAGTGGGCATCTTGTTACAATTCCTGTTGCAATAAAACATTACCAGGGATGTTATTTTAGAAGATAATGTTTCGAGCCAGCACCGCCATTCAATATGATCATGGCTGATCATCCACAATCAGTACCCCGTTCCTGATTTCTCCCCATACTTCTTGATTCCATTAGCCCTAAGAGCTACTGTATATCTAACTCTCTCTTGAAAACATCCAGTGAATTGGACTCCACTGCCTTCTGTGGCAGAGAATTCCACAGGTTCACAACTCTCTGGCTGAAAATGTTTTTCCTCATACTATCTGCGTTAAAAGACCATCTTAACAGAACAACAAGTTAATCCGATGATAGAAAATAATGGTACTTGTACAATTTGTATTATCATTTATTGTATATTTATTTGTGTGCTACTGAAATAACGGACCTCTTAAGCTGCAGCAAGTTAAGAATTTCATTGTGTAGGAAGGAGCTGCAGATGTTGGTTTCCACCGCAGATAGACAAAATATGCTGGAGTAACTGCAGGACAGGCCGCATCTCTGGATAGAAGGAATGGGTGACATTTCAGGTCGAGACCCTTCTTCAGACTCAACAATTTCATTGTTCTCTTGCCAGTATATATGACAATTAAATATTCTTCACCCTTAATAGATGGTGCAAATAATGATAAGAAGCTGGCCTATTACAAAATGCTGGAGTATCTCAGCAGGAAACGCAATATCTCTGGAGAAAATGGAAAGGTGACGTTTTGGGCTGGGACCCTTCTTCAGACTTATTGTTGGGGGGAGGGAGTGAGAACTGGAAGCAAGGAAAGACCAGGACAAATCAGTGCCAACAAATCAGATCACCTTAGTGCGGGAGGTTCCCAATAGGCTGATTGTTGCCTAGGGTCCCAAGAGGGATACACCATTGTGGACTGTGGAACTGGTCATGTTCTTCAGAGGCAATTAAAAAAAAGTGTTCTAGAGATTTCTTGTAGTGGAGGAAATTCAGTAAATAATTTGGATACAAGATTCCACAGAAAACAATGGGTAATTTTCCCAGGGATTTTCTCCTATAAGCAGTGAATTTAAACCATCAGATAGAAATGAGATTTCATTTCCATTTCATTAAGGGTGGCACGGTGGCGTGACAGTAGAGCTATTGCCTTACAGTGCGGAGACCCGAGTTCGATCTGACCACGGGTGTATGTCTAGACGGAGTTTACATGTTCTCCCCATGACCTGCGTGGGTTTTCTCAGAGATCTTTGGTTTGCAAAGACGTACAGGTTTGTATGTTACTTGACTTGGTATAAATGTAAACTTCTCCCTGGGGTGTGTAGGATAGTGTTAACATGCGGGAATCGTTGATCAGTCAGGACTCAGTGGGGCAAAGGGCCTGTTTCCGTGCTGTATCCCAAAGCTAAACCTAGTCTCCAATATTACGATTAAGTGATTAAGGCACTTCCACAGTATATTAGAGGACATTTAAAAAAAATGTTGAAGAGATTAGGCTTGTAGTGTAAGAAAATCACCATACATATTTGGAAAGATGAAATGATAGTAAAAAGCCAGGTGATTTGGGTTGTATCAAAAATATAGGCCTGTCAGTGTCTAATTTAATTAAGATGGCTTATAACCGTTCCCACCTTGTGGTGCCCAAGCCTGTTTTGATGAGGTAGACTTTCTGTGTGCCTTTGCTGTGTTACCTTTGAACACATAGAAACATAGAAAATCGGTGCAGAAGTAGGCCATTCGGCCCCTCGAGCCTGCACCGCCATTCAATATGATCATGGCTGACCATCCAACTCAGTATCCTGTACCTGCCTTCTCTCCATACCCCCTGATCCCTTTAGCCACAAGGGCCACATCTAACTCCCTCTTAAATATAGCCAATGAACTGCCCTCAACTACCTTCTGTGGCAGAGAATTCCAGAGACTCACCACTCTGTGTGTGAAATAAACTAAGTGATATAAATTCCTAGACAATTAATTATTGACTCCAACAGTCTCTTACCACTCCCTCTGGGAAAGGCCACTCCTGAGAGCGCCTCCAACACTGAGCTCTTCCCAGAGCTCTGGTCACCAATCACTGCAATGGCTGGAAGTCCGAGATCCTTATCCACACCAAATCCTCTCAGAGAATCAATGAGATCAATGCATGGTCGTACCTCCTGCTCGTATTGAATGGACAATGGGGCATCCATTGCCTGGAGAGAGAAGGAGAGAGAGAGATAGGACATCTTCCAGAACTGAGCAAATCAACCACCTAAGTCATTGGTGACCCTCGGACAATCCTTGATCGGACTTGGCTGGCTTTACCTTGCACTAAACGCCCTAATCATTTATCTATGTGCTGTGAATGACTCAATTGCAATCATGCATTGTCTTTGTGCTGACTGGTTAGCATGCAACAAAAAGATTTTCACTGTACCTCGGTGGATGTGACAATAAACTAAACTGAAACTGAATCGGAAACTCGATCTCATTGTAGTTTTCAGTAAATAAAGTCACTTGCCTTCACTGAAATAATGCTTTGTTCTTTCTGTGCTTGTTGTGCTGCTGGCACGCCAAGTGCAGACATGCAGACATCCTTCTGCAAGCCAGTCTTTGTGGGGTTAGTAAAGTCTCCATTATGGAGAATGTCGTGAGGACCATTAGCTACTTCCGCTGGTAAAAACGGCTCCATGGGAAGATGATTTGCCGGTGCCAAATATGTAACTTCCTTTACCTCCTAAGAATAAAAAAAAAGCAACTTCATAGCTCTACATCCAGTCGCTGATGTTGACCGATCATCAAGCAAGTCTAGTCCACATTTCTATCATTTCAAGAATTAAAAGATATCTATGGATTACACCCAAATAACTTGTTCAGGTATTTACAAATTAGAGACTATATCAAGTCAAACATGCAAGACTATAAGAATAGAGAGCCAGGATTATTGGATGAGTGGCTTAACAAGCACCCAAATACAGAAAAATTAATAGCGTGCATATATAATACCCTTTTGGATAGGGAAGTCCTAACAACAGAATCATACCGACAGATATGGGAAAATGAAATAGGTCTAGCTATAATGAAAGACACTTGGGAAGAAAGTTTACAACGTATACACCGATGCTCATTAAATGCCAGACATACTTTGGTACAATTTAAAGTAATACATAGATTACACTACTCAAAAACAAAATTAAATAGAATTTTTCCTAACATTTCTTCTATTTGCGATAAATGTCAGAATTTAGAAGCCAACTTAACGCATAGTTTTGTAACATGCATAAAACTTAATAGTTATTGGGCTGATATTTTTGGAATCATCTCTGAGGTTCTTAAAACTAAATTGGACCCTGATCTAAAGTTAATAATATTAGGAGTCCCTGACAAGCTTAATATTAACAGTAAGTGAAAGAAATTTTCTTGATTACTGTTTGATAATTGGAAAAAAATTAATATTAAAATTCTGGAAGGGAATATTATCCCCCACAATCAAAATGTGGACTGTGGAAATGTCGGAGACGTTGCATTTGGAGAGAATTAGGTTTGTCCTAATGGACAAATATGAACTTTTTGAACAAATATGGTCTCCATTCATTGATTACTTAAAGGGGTAGCTGAGCTCAGCACCGTAACTCAATAAGTACCCTGGTGTAGGATTAGATGAAAAAAGTATTGGGATCTGTATACATGTCTCAAGAGATATTGTTATATGAAATTGTTCCATTCAATGTAAAGATTATTTTATTTAATTTTTAATTATATAATAATAGTTTTTATTTTTTTTTAATTATTTTTCTTGTTTATCTTTTCTTTTTTACTTTTTATGTTTTTATTATATCATCATTATTATTTAATCACAACGTCTTGATTACATCCTTTTTATTTTTTTATTTTTTTTATTATATAATCATTAATATTCAATCACAACGTCTTGATTATTGATTTATACTTTTACTCTTTTTTTTACTCCCTTACCTTCCCAAAACAAAATCAAGAACAGTAGCATATATAAATTATCCCGTAATATCTGTACAACGTTTGTGATAAATCTGATTTGT
The DNA here is from genome assembly GCA_035221665.1 of Okamejei kenojei. NCBI lineage: Eukaryota > Metazoa > Chordata > Chondrichthyes > Rajiformes > Rajidae > Okamejei > Okamejei kenojei. Next base: position 59,064,982 of record CM069142.1, read on the forward strand.
ATTTGAAGTGCTGTTGTACATTAGATAATATGCAATGCTTCTAATAAAAATATTAAACAAAAAAAAGTCTAGTCCACATTTCATTCCCCCCATTTTTAATGATGAAGACATCTCTGGCAAGACCAGCATTTAATGCCCATTCCTAACTAGCCGCAGACTTTCGAAGATAGACACAAAATTCTGGAGTAACTCTGCAGGACAGGCAAATTCTCTGGAGAAAAGAAAGTGGACTAGGGTAAGCAGCTGATTGGTGGGAAGTGGACCAGGGTAAACAGCTGATTTACAGTCAGATTTCAGCAGTTTGTAGTGATTTTATATTGTGTTGATATTGTATCCTGTGTAAGGGGGGAGTATGAAGGCCAGGGCAGTGTACTGTACTGGATGTCAGATGTGGGAGGTCAGGGAATCTGATAGCCCTCCAGACGTCCACATCTGCGCCAGGTGTGTCGAGATGGGGCTCCTAAAGGACTGTGTTAGGAACCTGGAGCAGCAGCTCGATGACCTCCGTCTGGTCAGGGAGAGTGAGGAGATAGAGAGGAGCTACAGGGAGGTAGTCACTCCCAGACCACAGGAGGCAGACAAGTGGGTCACAGTTAGGAAGGGCAAGGGGCAGAGGCAGGGGCTAGAGAGTACCCCTGTGACCGTACACCTGGAAAATAGGTACTCGGGTTTGAGTACGATTGGAGGGGACAGCCTAGCTGGGGGCAGCAACAGTGGCCGGGCCTCCGGCACAGAGACCGGCTCTGATGCTCAGAAGGGTAGCAAAAAGAGGAGGGCAATTGTAATAGGGGACTCTATAGTTAGGGGGTCGGATAGGCGATTCTGTGGACGCAGTCGGGAGACCCGGATGGTAGTTTGCCTCCCTGGTGCCAGGGTCTCGCATGTGTCAGAACGTGTCCAAAAGATTCTGATAAGGGAGGGAGAGGAGCCTGATGTTGTGGTACACATAGGTACCAATGACATAGGCAGAAAAAGTGACGAGGTCCTGAAGGAAGAATTTAGGGAGTTGGGGGGAAAGTTAAGGAGAAGGACCAAAAGGGTAACGATTTCAGGATTACTGCCTGTGCCGCGTGACAGTGAGAGTAGGAATGAAATGAGGTGGAGGATAAATGCGTGGCTGAGGGACTGGTGCAGTGGGCAGGGATTCAAGTTTCTTGATCACTGGGACCTCTTTTGGGGAAGGCATGATCTGTACACAAAGGACGAGTTGCACTTGAACCCGAGGGGGACCGATATCCTGGCAGGAAGATTTGCAAAGGCTACTGGGGAGACTTTAAACTAGAAAGGCTGGGGGAAGGGACTCGGGTAGAGGGGGCTAGGGGTCAGGGTGTGGGGCAAGAGGCAGAGAAGGGAAGCACTCGGACCCAAAATGTAGGCGAGAAAGATGAAAAAGATAATAGACAGAGAATAAGGGATGGTGGGTTTCTAAAATGTGTATATTTTAATGCTAGGAGCATTGTAAGTAAGGTGGATGAACTTAGAGCCTGGATTGACACCTGGAAATATGGTGTTGTGGCAATCAGTGAAACATGGTTGCAGGAGGGCTGTGATTGGAAACTAATTATTCCAGGATTTCGTTGCTTCAGGTGTGATAGAATTGGAGGGACCAGAGGGGGAGGTGTTGCAATTGCTTGACAGAGAAGATATTACAGCAGTGCTTTGGCAGGATAGATTAGAGGGCTCGTCTAGGGAGGCTATTTGGGTGGAAATGAGAAGTGGGAACGGTGTAGCAACACTTTTAGGGGTGTACTATAGACCGCCAAATGGGGACCGAGAATTGGAAGAGCAAATATGTAAGGAGATAGCAGATATTAGTAGTAAGCACAAGGTAGTGATTGTGGGAGATTTCAATTTTCCAAAAATAGACTGGGAAACACATTCTGTAAATGGGCTGGATGGTTTGGAGTTTGTAAAATGTGTGCAGGATAGCTTTTTGCAGCAGTACATAGAGGTATCGACCAGAGAAGGGGCAGTGCTGGACCTCCTGTTAGGAAATGAGGCAGGTCAGGTGACGGAGGTATGCGTTGGTGAGCACTTCGGGACCAGTGATCACAATACCATTAGTTTCAATATAATTATGGAGAGAGTCAGAACTGGACCTAGGGTGGAGATTTTTGATTGGAGAAAGACTAACTTTGAGGGAATGCGTAAGGATTTTAAAGGAGTGAATTGGGACACTTTGTTTCATGGGAAGGATGTAGAAGAGAAATGGAGGACATTTAAAGGGGAAATTGTAAGAGTACAGAATCTTTATGTCCCTGTTAGGTTGAAAGGAAATAGTAAAAATTGAAAAGAGCCATGGTTTTCAAGGGAAATTGGACACTTGTTTCGAAAAAAGAGAGATATCTACAATAATTATAGGAGGCATGGAGTAAATGAGGTGCTAGAGGAGTATAAAGAATGTAAAAAGAATCTTAAGAAAGAAATTAGGAAGGCTAAAAGAAGATATGAGGTTGCTTTGGCAAGAAAGGTGAAAGTAAATCCAAAGGGTTTCTACAGCTATATTAATAGCAAAAGGATAACGAGGGATAAAATTGGGCCATTAGAGAACCAGAATGGACAGCTATCTGCAGAGCCAAAAGAGATGGGGGAGATATAGAACAATTTCTTTTCTTCGGTATTCACCAAGGAGAAGGATATTGAACTCTGTGAGGTAAGGGGAAAAAAGTAGAGTAGCTATGGAAACTATGAGATTCAAAGAGGAGGAAGTACTGACACTTTTGAAAAATATAAAAGTGGATAAGTCTCCAGGTCCTGACAGGATATTCCCTAGGACATTGAGGGAAGTTAGTGTAGAAATAGCAGGAGCTATGACAGAAATATTTCAAATGTCATTAGAAACGGGAATAGTGCCGGAGGATTGGCGTACTGCGCATGTTGTTCCATTGTTTAAAAAGGGTTCAAAGAATAAACCTAGCAATTATAGACCTATTAGTTTGACGTCAGTGGTGGGCAAATTAATGGAAAGGATACTTAGAGATAATATATATAAGCATCTGGATAAACAGGGTCTGATCAGGAACAGTCAACATGGATTTGTGCCTGGAAGGTCATGTTTGACAAACCTTCTTGAATTTTTTGAAGCGGTAACTAGGGAAATTGATGAGGGTAAAGCAGTGGATGTTGTCTATATGGATTTCAGTAAGGCCTTTGACAAGGTTCCCCATGGAAGGTTGGTTAAGAAGGTTCAATCGTTGGGTGTTAATGGCGGAGTAGCAAGATGGATTCAACAGTGGCTGAATGTCAGAGAGTAATGGTGGATGGCTGTTTGTCAGGTTGGAAGCCGGTGACCAGTGGGGTGCCTCAGGGATCTGTGTTGGGTCCACTGTTGTTTGTCATGTACATCAATGATCTGGATGATGGGGTGGAAAATTGGATAAGTAAGTATGCAGATGATACTAAGATAGGTGGTGTTGTGGATAATGAAGTAGATTTTCAAAGTCTACAGAGAGATTTGGGCCATTTGGAAAAGTGGGCTGAAAGATGGCAGATGGAGTTTAATGCTGATAAGTGTGAAGTGCTACATCTTGGCAGGACAAATCAAAATAAGACGTACATGGTAAATGGTAGGGAATTGAGGAATGCTGTGGAACAGAGGGATCTAGGAATAACTGTGCATAGTTCCCTGAAGGTGGAATCGCATGTAGATAGGGTGGTAAAGAAAGCCTTTGGTGTGCTGGCCTTTATAAATCAGAGCATTGAATATAGGAGTAGGGAAGTAATGTTAAAATTGTACGCATTGATAAGACCAATTCTGGAGTATGGTGTACAATTTTGGTTGCCTAATTATAGGAAGGATGTCAACAAAATAGAGAGAGTACAGAGGAGATTTACTAGAATGTTGCCAGGGTTCCAGCAACTATGTTACAGAGAAAGGTTGAACAAGTTAGGTCTTTATTCTTTGGAGCGCAGAAGGTTAAGGGGGGACTTGATTGAGGTCTTTAAAATGATGAAAGGGATAGACAGAGTTGACGTGGATAAGCTTTTCCCATTGAGGGTAGGGAAGATTCAAACAAGAGGGCATGACATGAGAATTAAGGGACAGAAGTTTAGGGGTAACGTGAGGGGGAACTTCTTTACTCAGAGGGTGATGGCTGTGTGGAATAAGCTTCCAGCAGAAGTGGTGGAGGCAGGATCGATTTTAACATTTAAGAGTAAAGTGGATAGGTATATGGACGTGAAGGGAATGGAGGGGTATGGTCTGAGTGCAGGTAGATGGGACTAGGGGAAAACAAATGGTCGGCACGGACTGGAAGGGCCGAGAGGGCCTGTTTCCGTGCTGTAATTGTTATATGGTTATATGGTTATTTATAATAGTTGCCACAGGGTCACGTTTGTGACTATCATAGCCAATACATCCTATCAGCTGCAAACTCCACACAGATATATCTGTGGTCAGGATTGAAGTCTGGTCTGGTGCTGTAAGCTTAGGTCTCTGGCATCAGCTCTACCAGCTGCACCATTTTGCTGGTATCCTCTGATTTATAATATCAGTTCAGGTTCTATTCTTGGCAATATCATAAATATGTATTATCATGCCAATTTTGTTTATGTTTTAAAAGAGAAAAATTACAAGGAACATTTATTATCACTTACACCAATAAAAGGTTGTAGTGGAATTAGACCTGCCATGGCAGTCCAGAAAGTGGATAGGTATATGGACGTGAAGGGAATGGAGGGGTATGGTCTGAGTGCAGGTAGATGGGACTAGGGGAAAACAAATGGTCGGCACGGACTGGAAGGGCCGAGATGGCCTGTTTCCGTGCTGTAATTGTTATATGGTTATATATGGTTATATGGTGACGTTGCGAGTTGAGATCCTTCGTCACACTTCTTCTTGTCGAGTCCACACACAAGATTAGAAGTTATTCACCCTAATCATGTGTGTGGACTCGATAAGAAGTCCACTTCTCAGCATCTGCATACAATGGTGTCTTGCGCTTCTCGTGCTTCTTGTGGTGGTGGAAAGATTGGTAAAAACAGGGCCGTGACGTGAACTCTCTTTCCTTGACCCTGATGACAGAGGATTGGGTGGGAAAGAGATAGAATGTAGTCGGAGACAGTAAGACTGGTAGAAGAACTGGGAAGGAGGAGGGGATGGAGAGAGAAGGAAAGCAAGGGCTATTTGAAGTTAGAGAAGTCAATGTTCATACCGCTGGCATGTGAGCTACCAAAGCAAAATATGAGGTGCTGGTCCTCCAATTTGTGCTGGGTCTCACTATGACAATGGAGGAGGCCCAGGACAGAAGGGTCAGATTGGGAATGGGAAGGGAGTTAAAGTGCTGAGGAACCGGGAGATCAGGAAGGTTAAGGCGGACTGAGCGGAGGTGTTTAGCGAAACGATCACCGAGCCTATGCTTGGTCTCGCTGATATACAGGAGTTGACACGTGCAACAGTGGATACAGTAGATGAGGTTGGAGGAGGCACAAGTGAACTTCTCCCTCACACGAAAAGACTGTTGGGGTCCTTGGATGGAGTCGAACGGGGAGGTAAAGGGACAGGTGTTGCATCCCCTGCGGTTGCAGGGGAAAGTACCTGGGGAGGGGGTGGTTTGGGTGGGAAGGAATGAGTTGACCAAGGAGTTGTGGAGGGAACGGTCTCTGCGGAAAGCAGAAAGGGGTGGAGATGGGAAGATGTGGCCAGTAGAGGGATCCCATTGGATTTTGTGGCGAAAATGTCGGAGGATTTTCTGGAGATGCATGCGAGACTGATGGGGTGGAATGTGAGGACAAGGGAGACTCTGCCCTTGTTACGAATGGGAGAGGGGGAGCAAGAGTGGAGCTGCGGGATATCGAGGAGACCCTAATGAGAGCCTCATCTAAAATGGAAGGGGGGAACGCCTATTCCTGAAAGAATGAGGACATCTCCGATGACCTGGTATGGAAAACCTCATCCTGGGCACAGATGCTTGCTGAAAAAGACGCCCATCGCCCTCCTCCGGAGGCTCAGTGACACAAGGCCGCAAGGAGGCCTGCGCTGGCGGCCGCAATGGTGGAGCCAAGCACCGAGTTCTGGCTGTACCGCATCCTGCGCAAAGCCGCCAGCATGGCCGCGCACCTTCTGTGTCTGGGCTTCACTGTCGGGATGGGGGTTGTCAGTAGGCCGGGGGTGAGTGAGTATGATATTTGAGTCACCGCCTTCAGGACAGTGCCAAGGCAATGGTCCATAGGTGCGCCGTTCTTGAGCGCATGTAACTAGGGGCCAGTGCTCCGGGTGGCGTAATCAAAGGGGTGGGATCCTTGTGTACACGTGATTTGATGCCCTCCATCCGGGGCTGGATCCATGTGTACATGTGATAGATGTGCCCCGCCATCTGCTCACAGACATGGGTCCTGGCCCATATGCAGAACAAGGTTGCCAACCCCTGATATAGACCATATTAAGGCCTTTAAAAGGCCCTGCATGGTAGGCTAATCTGGCTGGTTAGATCACATGGAATCCAAGTTGAGCTCGTCAATCGGATTCAAAATTGATTTGGAGGAAGGAGTCATAGTGTATTTGTGGAGGATTGTTTTACTGATTGGAAGCCTGGGATCAGTGGAATGTCATTGGGATCCACGCTGAGTCCACCCTGGTCTGTTATCCCCATTAACTATTTGGATGACAATGTAGTTAACATTGTTAGCAGATTTGCAGATGACACCAACATTGGAGGATTATCAGACAGTGAGGAAGGATGTCTACGTTTACAACAGGATGAAGATCAGTTGGGAAGGTAGACCAAGGAATGGCAGATTTAATTTAACACTGGCAAGAGCGAGGCATTGCCCTTCAGCATGTCAAACAAGGGCAGGGCTTGCACAGTGTACAGGTTCGCTGAAAGTGGCTGTTCAAGTGGACAGGGTGGTACAGTTCAGTTTATTGTCACATGTACTGAGGTACAGTGAAAAGCTTTTGTTGCGTGCTAACCAGTCAGTGTAAAGACAATACATGATCACAATCAAGCCACTTATTGTGTATAGATACGTGATAAGGGAATAATGTTTAGTGCAAGGTAAATTCAGAAACAAGGGTTCTGAACTTAAAGAAAGGTAACTTTGAGGGTATGAGACGTGAATTGGCCAAGATTGACTGGCAATTAATTCTAAAAGGGTTGACGGTGGAGATGCAATGGAAGACATTTAAAGGCTGCATGGATGAACTACAACAATTGTTCATCCCAGTTTGGCAAAAGAATAAATCAGGGAAGGTAGTGCATTCGTGGATAACAAGGGAAATCAGGGATAGTATCAAAGCAAAGGATGATGCGTACAAAGTAGCCAGAAAAAGCAGCATACCAGAGGACTGGGGGAAATTCAGAGACCAGCAGAGGAGGACAAAGGGCTTAATTAGGAAAGGAAAAATAGATTATGAAAGAAAACTGGCAGGGAACATAAAAACTGACTGCAAACATTTTTATAGATATGTGAAGAGAAAGAGATTAGTTAAAACAAATGTAGGTCCCTTGCAGTCAGAAACAGGTGAGTTGATCATGGGGAACAAGAATATGGCGGACCAATTGAATAACTACTTTGGTTCCGTCTTCACTAAGGAAGACATAAATAATCTGCCGGAAATAGCAGGGGACCGCGGGTCAAAGGAGGAATTGAGTGAAATCCAGGTTAGTCGGGAAGTGGTGTTGGGTAAATTGAATGGATAAAAGGCCGATAAATCCCCAGGGCCAGATAGGCTGCAACCGAGAGTACTTAAGGAAGTAGCTCCGGAAATAGTGGATGCATTAGTGATAATCTTTCAAAACTCTTTAGATTCTGGAGTAGTTCCTGAGGATTGGCGGGTAGCAAACGTAACCCCTCTTTTTAAGAAGGGAGGGAGAGAGAAAACGGGGAATTACAGACCAGTTAGTCTCACATCAGTAGTGGGGAAACTGCTAGAGTCAGTTATTAAAGATGGGATAGCAGCACATTTGGAAAGTGGTGAAATCATTGGACAAAGTCAGCATGGATTTACGAAAGGTAAATCATGTCTGACGAATCTTGTGGAATTTTTCGAGGATGTAACTAGTAGCGTGGATAGGGGAGAACTAGTGGATGTGGTGTATCTGGATTTCCAGAAGGCTTTCGACAAGGTCCCACATGAGAGATTAGTATACAAACTTAAAGCATACGGCATTGGGGGTTCAGTATTGATGTGGATAGAGATCTGGCTGGCAAACAGGAAGCAAAGAGTAGGAGTAAACGGGTCCTTTTCACAATGGCAGGCAGTGACTAGTGGGGTACCGCAAGGCGCAGTGCTGGGACCCCAGCTATTTGCAACATATATTAATGATCTGGATGAGGGAATTGAAGGCAATATCTCCAAGTTTGCGGATGACACTAAGCTGGGGGGCAGTGTTAGCTGTGAGGAGGATGCTAGGAGACTGCAAGGTGACTTGGATAGGCTGGGTGAGTGGGCAAATGTTTGGCAGATGCAGTATAATGTGGATAAATGTGAGGTTATCCACTTTGGTGGCAAAAACAGGAAAGCAGACTATTATCTAAATGGTGGCCAATTAGGAAAAGGGGAGATGTAACGAGACCTGGGTGTCATGGTACACTAGTCATTGAAAGTAGGCATGCAGGTGCAGCAGGCAGTGAAGAAAGCGAATGGTATGTTAGCTTTCATAGCAAAAGGATTTGAGTATAGGAGCAGGGAGGTTCTACTTCAGTTGGATAGGGTCTTGGTGAGACCACACCTGGAGTATTGCGTACAGTTCTGGTCTCCAAATCTGAGGAAGGACATTATTGCCATAGAAGGGAGTGCAGAGAACATGCAGACTGATTCCTGGGATGTCAGGACTGTCTTATGAAGAAAGACTGGATAGACTCGGTTTATACTCTCTAGAATATAGGAGATTGAGAGGGGATCTTATAGAAACTTACAAAATTCTTAAGGGGTTGGACAGGCTAGATGCAGGAAGATTGTTCCCGATGTTGGGGAAGTCCAGGACAAGGGGTCACAGCTTAAGCATAAGGGGGAAATCCTTTAAGACCGAGAGGAGAAAGACTTTTTTCACACAGAGAGCGGTGAGTCTCTGGAACTCTCTGCCACAGAGGGTAGTTGAGGCCAGTTCATTGGCTATATTTAAGAGGGAGTTAGATGAGGCCCTTGTGGCTAAGGGGATCAGGGGGTATGGAGAGAAGGCAGGTACGGGATACTGAGTTGGTTGATCAGCCATGATCATATTGAATGGCGGTGCAGGCTCGAAGGGCCGAATGGCCTACTCCTGCACCTAATTTCTTTTGTAATAATATTTTTATTAAAAGAAATCCATCATAACAACAGTATTACAACTTTTCAAATACACAACCAACTTATTTCAATAAGTATACGAATGTTACGAATAGTACTTATAAACTTCTATTTTTTTGAAAGTAGAAAAAGAAAAGAATAGATTTTAATCAATAAAAGTGGTGATTAAATAATAATTTTGATTATAAAAAAAGAGAAAAAGAAAAAAGAGGAGAAAAAATATATATGTATATGTATATATTCTTGTTATATGTATTTAATTAAAATAAAGTATTATATAGAAAAAGAGAGAGATTATACTATACATCTTAATAGTGAATAACAATTTCAAATACAATATTAATGGAGACATGTATACAAATCAAGAAGAGAAACAAAGAGTTATTTTCATCTAATCCCGCCGGGTACCCATTGAGTTGTGATGCCAAGAACAGCTACCCCTTCAAATATTCTGTATATGGAGACCATATCTGTTCAAAAAGTTCGTATTTGTCTATTAGCAGAGATGCCAACCCTAAATTTAGTTCACAGTAACATTTAACCCATTTGTCCGTAACAAATGGGGTTAAATGCATTTCTCTCCGTAACATACTCACCTGGGGTTGTTGCCGGCGGCTATGCGCCTGCGCACTGGTGCAGATCAGCGGGCTGCCGGCGGGCGGGTGCGGCACATGCGCACTTGGCAAGGTTGCCGGCGGGTCTGCGCCTGCGCACTGGGTGGGGGTGGGGGGGAGGCCCCGGTGATGGGGCTGCCGCGAGCGGCCGGCTGGCGGCAAGAAAGTGCCGCTGATCGCGCGGGCCGGCGCCGCCCGGGCTCTGGGCCGGGCGTGGCGTGGCTCGAAATGGCGCCAGACCCCGGCAACCCTCCCCCACTGCGCACGCGCGGCCACTGGGACCCGGCAACCCTCCCCCACTGCGCACGCGCGGGCCACTGGGGCCCGGCAACCCTCCCCCACTGCGCACGCGCGGCCACTGGGGCCCGGCAACCCTCCCCAACTGCGCACGCGCGGCCACTGGGGCCCGGCAAAGTGCCGCTGATCGCGCGGGCTTGCAAACCGGGGACACATGGCGCCGGCGTTCACCACGGGAGGAACACCGGCGCGGCGGTGTTCCGTAACAGCATGTTTGGCTGCCGGAACACCGTAAAAAGTTTTATTTCGCCGGGACAAAATACGGCGAATCCGGGACACTTGGCATCTCTGCATTAGGACAAATCTGATTCTTTCCAAATGCAACGTCTCCAACATTTCCACTGTCCACATTTTAATTATGGGGGATAATGTTCCCTTCCAAAATTTCAATATTAATTTTTTCCCTATTATCAATCAGTAATCCAAGAAATTTCTTTGGTTTACTGTTAATGCAGAGATGCCAACCCTAAAATTTAGTTCACAGTAACATTCAACCCATTTGTCCGTAACAAATGGGGTTAAATGCATTTCTCTCCGTAACATACTCACTTGGGGTTGTTGCCGGCGGCTATGCGCCTGCGCACTGGTGCAGATCAGCGGGCTGCCGCGGGCGGGTGCGGCACATGCGCACTTGGCAAGGTTGCCGGCGGGTCTGCGCCTGCGCACTGGGTGGGGGTGGGGGGGAGGCCCGGTGATGGGGCTGCCGCGAGCGGCCGGCTGGCGGCAAGAAAGTGCCGCTCATCGCGCGGGCCGGCGCCGCCCGGGCTCTGGGCCGGGCGTGGCGTGGCTCGAAATGGCGCCAGGCCCGGCAACCCTCCCCCACTGCGCACGCGCGGCCACTGGGGCCCGGCAACCCTCACCCACTGCGCACGCGCGGGCCACTGGGGCCCGGCAACCCTCCCCCACTGCGCACGCACGGCCACTGGGGCCCGGCAAACCCTCCCCAACTGCGCAGGCGCGGACACTAGGGCCCGGCAAAGTGCCGCTAATCGCGCGGGGCCGGCAAACCGGGGGCACATGGCGCCGCCGTTCACCACGGGAGGAACACCGGCGCGGCGGTGTTCCGTAACAGCATGTTTGGCTGCCGGAGCACCGTAAAAAGGTTATTTTCGCCGGGACAAAATACGGCGAATCCGGGACACTTGGCATCTCTGTTAATGTTAGATTTGAATCCGGGACTCCTAATATTATTAATTTTGGATCTGGGTCTAGTTTAATTTTAAGAACTTCAGAAATAACTCTAAAGATTTCTATCCAATAATAATTAAGTTTTATACATGTTACAAAACTATGCGTTAAATTAGCTTCCAAGTTCTGACATTTATCACAAATAGGAGAAATGTTAGAATAAATTCTATTTAATTTCGTTTGAGTAATGTAATCTGTGTAATACCTTAAATTGTATCAATATATGTCTAGCATTTAATGAGCAACGATGTATACATTGTAGACTTTCTTCCCAAATTTCCTTCGTTATAGATAAACCCATTTCATTTTCCCATTTTTGTCGATATATTTCCGAAGTTGGGATTTCCTTAACCAAAATAGTATTATATATATACGCTATTAATTTTTCTGTATTTGGGTGTTTATTAAACAATTCATCTAATAATCCTGGTTTTCTATTTTTATAGTCTTGCATATTTGACTTAATATAATTTCTAATTTGTAAATACCTAAATATGTTATTTGACTGCAATCCATAGATATCCTGTAACTCTTGAAATGAGAGAAATGTTCCTTCCTTATAAAGGTGTTCTATCCTTTTAATTCCTAAATCATTCCAATGTTTAAACCCCTTGTCCAATACAGAGGGCTTAAACAAAGGATTATTCATAATTGGCAAACAAAGTGACAAATTATCCACATGTAGGGTCTTAACTATTTGTTTCCAAATACGTCTATTGCTATGAATTATAGGGTTTTTACCATAAAAAAATTTTTGTACTTCCCTTGGTGCAAAAAGAATCGAACCTACATCAAAAGGCAAACAGTCTTCCTTTTCCATCTTTAGCCAGCTTGGTTCATGATCTAAATTTACCAACCAAAAATTCATATTCTTAATCTGAACTGCCCAGAAATAATATAGGAAATTTGGTAGTGCTAGTCCACCATTTATTTTAGATTTACATAGATGTTTTTTACTTATTCGATGGTTTTTATAGTCCCAAATAAAACTATATTTTTAAAAAACATTTTAGGGAGATATAAGGGGATTGCTTGAAATAAATATAACAATTGTGGTAAAAAAAATCATTTTTATAGCATTTATTCTACCGATCATTGATATAGGTAGTGTTTTCCAATATAAAATATATATTTTTAGTTTATTTAATAATTGAGGGTAATTATATTTAAATAGACAGTTATACGATTTAGATACATTAATTCCTAAATATTTGAGTTTGTCCGTAACTATTTTAAGTGGGAATTGTTCTAATATATTTAATTTTATTCCAGTTATAGGCATAATTTCACTTTTATTCCAATTAATTCTATACCCAGAAAATGTACTAAACTTAGTTATAACATTAAATAGATTAGGAATACAAATCTCCGGTTTTGTAATATAAATTAAGATGTCATCTGCGTATAGAGATATTATATTTGTGGTAGTTTTGGTATTATATCCATATATTTCTGGTTCTGATCTAATCCTTTTGGCTAATGGTTCTATTACCAGAGAAAATAGTAATGGTGATAACGGACATCCTTGTCTACAACCCCTAAAGAGTTTAAATTTTGCTGATAGCATTTGATTTGTTAATATTCTTGCAGTTGGATTCGAGTATATGATTTTTACCCATTTGGAGAATATATCCCCCAGTTGAAATTTCTGCATTATTCTAAATAAATATGGCCATTCAACCTGGTCAAATGCTTTTTCAGCATCTAAGGATATGACAGCTAGTTCAGTATCATTCACTCTTGAATCCTGCACCTAATTTCTATGTTTCTAAAACCAGTAATTTCTGATCATAGATTGTCCGAGGGTCATCAATGAGGTTGATAGTAGTTCAGGACTGCTCACTAGTTGTGGTAGGTTGATTCAGTTGCCTGACAACAGCTGTGAAGAAACTGTTCCTGAATCTGAGGTGTGCGTTTTCACTATACATTTTGCCTGAGGGGAGAGGGAGGGGAGAGGGGGAGGCCAGCGAGTGAATCGTCCTTGATTCTGCTGCTGGCCTTGACGAGGCAGCGTGAGCTGTAAATTGAATCAATAGAAGGGACGTTGGTTTGTGTGATGGTCTGGGCCCAGTTCTGGTCACTTGGCTGTAGTAAGGATGTCATTAAGTGGAAATGGGAGCAGAAAGGATTTACCATGAAGTTACCCCAGTTAGAGACATAGAAAACATAGAAATTAGGTGCAGGAGTAGGCCATTCAGCCCTTCGAGCCTGCACCGCCATTCAATATGATCATGGCTGATCATCCAACTCAGTATCCCGTACCTGCCTTCTCTCCATAACCCTCTGATCCCTTAGCCACAAGGGCCACATCCAACTCACTCTTAAATATAGCCAATGAACTGGCCTCAAACTACCCTCTGTGGCAGAGAGTTTCCAGAGACTCACCACTCTCTGTGTGAAGAAAGTCTTTCTCATCTCGGTCTTAAAGGATTTCCCCCTTATCCTTAAGCTGTGACCCCTTGTCCTGGACTTCCCCAACATCGGGAACAATCTTCCTGCATCTAGCCTGTCCAACCCCTTAAGAATTTTGTAAGTTTCTATAAGATCCCCTCTTAATCTCCTAAATTCCAGAGAGTATAAACCGAGTCTATCCAGTCTTTCTTCATAAGACAGTCCTGACATCCCAGGAATCAGTCTGGTGAACCTTCTCTGCACTCCCTCTATGGCAATAATGTCCTTCCTCAGATTTGGAGACCAAAACTGCACGCAATACTCCAGGTGTGGTCTCACCAAGACCCTGTACAACTGAAGTAGAACCTCCCTGCTCCTGTACTCAAATCCTTTTGCTATGAAAGCTAACATACCATTCGCTTTTTTTCACTGCCTGCTGCACCTGCATGCCTACTTTCCATGACTGGTGTACCATGACACCCAGGTCTCGCTGCATCTCCCCTTTTCCCAATCGGCCACCATTTAAATAATAGTCCGCTTTCCTGTTTTTGCCACCAAAGTGGATAACCTCACATTTATCCACATTATACTGCATCTGCCAAACATTTGCCCACTCACCCAGCCTATCCAAGTCACCCTGCAGTCTCCTAGCATCCTCCTCACAGCGAACACTGCCCCCCCAGCTTAGTGTCATCCGCAAACTTGGAGATATTGCCTTCAATTCCCTCATCCAGATCATTAATATATATTGTAAATAGCTGGGGTCCCAGCACTGAGCCCTGCGGTACCCCACTAGTTACTGCCTGCCATTGTGAAAAGGACCCGTTTACTCCTACTCTTTGCTTCCTGTTTGCCAGCCAGTTCTCTATCCACATCAATACTGAACCCCTAATACCGTATGCTTTAAGTTTGTATACTAATCTCTTATGTGGGACCTTGTCGAAAGCCTTCTGGAAGTCCAGATATACCACATCCACTGGTTCTCCCTTATCCACGCTACTAGTTACATCCTCGAAAAATTCCACAAGATTCGTCAGACATGATTTACCTTTTGTAAATCCATGCTGACTTTGTCCAATGATTTCACCACTTTCCAAATGTGCTGCTATCCCATCTTTAATAACTGACTCTAGCAGTTTTCCCCACTACCGATGTTAGACTAACTGGTCTGTAATTCCCCGTTTTCTCTCTCCCTCCCTTCTTAAAAAGAGGGGTTACATTTGCTACCCGCCAATCCTCAGGAACTACTCCAGAATCTAAAGAGTTTTGAAAGATTATCACTAATGCATCCACTATTTTCCTGAGCTACTTCCTTAAGTACTCTGGGATGCAGCCTATCTGGCCCTGGGGATTTATCGGCCTTTAATCTATTCAATTTACCCAACACCACTTCCCGTCTGACCTGGATTTCACTCAATTCCTCCTTTGACCCACAGTCCCCTGCTATTTCAGGCAGATTATTTATGTCTTCCTTAGTGAAGACGGAACCAAAGTAGTTATTCAATTGGTCCGCCATATCCTTGTTCCCCATGATCAACTCACCTGTTTCTGACTGCAAGGGACCTACATTTGTTTTAACTAACCTCTTTCTCTTCACATATCTATAAAAACTTTTGCAGTCAGTTTTTATGTTCCCTGCCAGTTTTCTTTCATAATCTATTTTTCCTTTCCTAATTAAGCCCTTTGTCCTCCTCTGCTGGTCTCTGAATTTCTCCCAGTCCTCTGGTATGCTGCTTTTTCTGGCTACTTTGTACGCATCATCCTTTGCTTTGATACTATCCCTGATTTCCCTTGTTATCCACGGATGCACTACCTTCCCCGATTTATTCTTTTGCCAAACTGGGATGAACAATTTTTGTAGTTCATCCATGCAGTCTTTAAATGTCTTCCATTGTATATCCACCGTCAACCCTTTTAGAATTAATTGCCAGTCAATCTTGGCCAATTCACGTCTCATACCCTCAAAGTTACCTTTCTTTAAGTTCAGAACCATTGTTTCTGAATTAACAATGTCACTCTCCATCCTAATGAAGAACTCAACCATATTATGGTCACTCTTGCCCAAGGGGGCACGTACAACAAGACGGCTAATTACCCCTTCCTCATTATAGTGAGAGGCTTGATAGACTGGACATTTTTTTGGAACATAAGATGCTAAAGGGTGACCTTATTGAAGGTCGTGAAACTGTAGAGGATTCTAAAATTAGAGAGCATAAGCATAAGATGGGAGGGAAGAAATTTAGGAGGCAGTGACCTCAGGGCAACATTTTCACTTGGTTTGTAGTCTGTATTAGGAATGAGCTGTCAGAGAAAGCAAGAGGCAGATACATTAACACATTTCAAGACATTTGGACAGATTTATAAGACAAGGGTTTTGAGGGATACGGGCCAAATGGTGGTAATCGAGACTAACCCAGAATGCCAACTTGATTAGCATGGACACATTGGGCTAAAGGGCTTTTTTCCCCATAGACTTTCTGGTCACTTTACATGAAACATATCACGTGAGTTCACCCTACTGCGAGTGTCGGTGCGGTCACTTTGGAACCGGGCGTTACCCAGAAGCTACAATTTAAAAGCATTTGTTAGTGTTCAGAACACTTAATTAGCACGGGTATCAGGGGTTATGGGGAGAAGGCAGAAGAATGGGGTTAGGAGGGAGAGATAGATCAGCCATGGTTGAATGGCAGATTGGATGGTTGAATGGCCTAATACTGCTCCTATCATGTATGACCTTATGAACACAAAAATCTCACATTTGTTTCCCAGTTTTTCATCTTTCACCTTCCAAGTTCAGGAAGCAGGAGGAGGTGAAAGGAGACAAAATTACATTACTCTGCAAAAGAAAGATGCAAAGTGCTGGAGTAACTCAGTAGATCAGGCTGCATCTCTGGGGGGCATGAATGGGCCATGTTTCGGGTTGGGACCCTTCTATAGATGGACTGTAGTAGCAGTGTAACATCTGGAAGAGAGGACATAGTCAGGCAAGTGATATAGGAAGGGACTGCAGATGCTGGTTTAAACCAAAGACACATAAATGCTGGAGCAACTCAGCGGGACAGGCAGCATCTCTGGATAGAAGAGATGGGTGACGTTTTGGGTCAAGACCCTCCTTCAGATAAGTGACAGATGGATAGAGGTGATGTGAAGATTGGACAAAGGCCAGAGATGAATAGGGGACAAAAAGCTGCAGGATCAGGAGAGAAGAGGTGCAAAATTTGATGTCCATTGCGTTTATTGGACATGAAGGTACCTGGAATTCTTCCTGAATTCCTCCGGATGAATAGCGTTTTCCCGTTCGGTGATGTTTTTCTTTCTTTCTTACGGAGTTAGTGGTCATTTTGCAGTTAATCTGTGGAAATTATTCGTTTTTTGCTTCAATTTTTTTCAATTACACAGAAATGATCATGTGTATATAAGATGGAGTTAATGTAACGATCAAAGTCAATAGATTAAATATAAACCGACAATTTCAAAGTTTAAAGTTTTCAATGATGAAGAACGCATAGTGTAGAGAGGAACTGCAGATGGACACATAGTTCTGGTGTTAAGGTTTATGGGGAGAAGGCAGGAGAATGGGGTTAAGAGGGAAAGATGGATCAGCCATGATTGAATGGCAGAGTAGGGCCAATTCTACTCCTATCACTTAATTATAAAAACTAAATGGGTCAGGTAGCTTCTCTGTTGTTCAGAGATGCTGCCTGATCCACCGAGTTACTCCAGCACTTTGTGTCTATCTTTGAAGAACACGCAATGTTGTGTTGTATGCCATGTTGTAAGATCATGTTATTGCGTGGTGTGGGAGCGCAGTTGTTATTGCTGCAGATTCAGAGCACCAGTGACCTGGGTTCGATCCTGACCTCTGGTGTTGTCGATGTGGAGTTTGCATAGTTTTGCCTTGACCGTGCGAGTTGCTGTTGGGTGCATGGGTTTGCTCATCCGTCCCAAAGGTTCATTGTACATTAGTTCAACGGTACATTACTTGGCTGCTGCAAATTCTTCTAGAATATGCAAGTGACAAAATACTATAAGGGGAGTCAATGGGCATTTTAGAGAAATTATTATTGGGGAATGGGACAAATGGTATTGGCCAGCTGGGGCCAGTGTGAATCCGATGGGCCAAATTATATATTTCTATGTCACAACAAGTAAACAGGTAACATGCAACAAAGATTTCACATCCACTGCCTCAAGGTCATCAGCATAATCAAGGATGAATCTTACCCAGGTCACTCCATCGTCCCCTATCTCAGCATCAGGCAAGAGGTACAGAAGTGTGAAAACGTACACCTCCAGCCAGATTCAAGGAGTTTCTTCCCAGCTGTTATCAGGCAACGGAACCATTCTATCAACAACTAGAGAGCAGTCCAGAGCAACCACCTACCTCATTTAAAGACCGCGTGGATGCACACCAAAAAATAAAATGGGGAAGGCGGCTCAACTGTGGCTAACGAGGGAAATCAAGGATAGTGTTAAATCCAAAGAAAAGGCATATAAATTGGCCAGCAGCAAACCGGAGGACTGGGAGAAATTTAGAACTCACCAGAGGAGGACCAAGAGGTTTATTAAGAGGGGGGTAAAAGAGTACCAAATAAAGCTAGTGGGGAATATAAAAACTGACTCTAAAAGCTTCTTTAGATATGTGAAAAGGTAAAGATTAGTGAAGACAGATGTAGATCTCTTACAATCAGGCAGATTAACTTATAATAGGAAACAAAGAAATGGTAGAACAGTTAAACAAGTACTTTGATTCTATCTTCACTAAGGAAGACACAAACAATCTCCCAGAAATACTAGGGGACCATGGATCTAATAGGAGGGAAGAACTGAAGGAAATCCACACAAGTCAGGAAATGGTGTTAGGTTAAACTGTTGGGACTGAAGGCAGATAAATCCCCAGGGCCTGATGGTCTGCATCCCAGAGTACTAAAGGAGGTGGCCCTAGAAATCGTGGATGCATTGGTGATCATTTCCCAATGTTCTCTCGACTCTGGATCAGTTCCTGTGGACTGGAGGGTAGCCAATGTAACCCCACTTTTTAAGAAAGGAGGGAGAGAGAAAATGGGGAATTATAGAACATTTGGCCTTACATCAGTAGTGGGGAAGATGCTTGAGTCGATTGTTAAAGATGTTATAGCAGCGCATTTGGAAAGCAGTGACAGGATCGGTCAAAGTCAGCATGGATTTATGAAGGGTAAATTATGCTTAACTAATTTTCTGGAATTTTTTGAGGATGTAACAAGTGGATAAGGGAGAGACAGTGGATGTGGTGTATCTGGACTTTCAAAAAGCGTTTGACAAGGTCCCACATAAGAGATTAGTGTGCAAAATTAGAGCACATGGTATTGGGGGTAGGGTATTGACATGGATAGAGAACTGGTTGGCAGACACGAAGCAAAGAGTAGGAATTAACGGGTCCTTTTCAGAATGGTAGGCAGTGACTAGTGGGGTGCTGCAAGGCCCGGTGCTGGGACCTGTTATTTACAATATATATTAATGATTTAGATGAGATAATTAAATGTGACATCTCTAAGTTTTCAGATGACACAAACTGGGTGGCAGTGTGAGTTGCGATGCGGATGCTATGAGGCTGCAGGTTGACTTGGATAGGATGGGTGAGTGGGCAGATGATGACAGATGCAGTGTAATGTGGATAAATGTGAGGTTATCCACTTTGGCGGCAAGAACAGGAAGGCAGATTATTATCTGAATGGTGTCAGATTAGGAAAAAGGGAGGTGCAACGAGACCTGGGTGTGCTTGTACATCATTCACTGAAAGTAAACATGCAGGTATAGCAGGCAGTGAAGAAATCTGATGGCATGTTGGCCTTCATTGCAAGAGGATTTGAGCTTAGGAGCAAAGAGATCCTAGTGCAGTTGTACAGGTCGTACAGGTGAGACCGCACCCGAGTATTGTGTGCAATGTTGGTCTCCTAATTTGAGGAAGGACTTTATTGCTATTGAGGGAATGCAGCGTAGGTTCACCAGGTTGCCCCGGGAGATTGACTGAGCTTGTATTCACTGGAATTTACAAGGATGAGAGGGGATCTTACAGAAACATATAAAATTCTTAAAGGATTGAACAGGCTAGATGCAGGAAATGTTTTCCCAATGTTGGGAGTGGGCAGATGATGGGTGGGGGGGGGAGGGGTTGACGGGGGGGGGGGACGTCCTGGAGCCGAGGGAGGGAGATGGAGAGTGAGAGGGAGCGGCCGAGGGCATCCGGCGCGGTGTCTCCCCGCTCCCGGACCTACCCGGCGCGGCCTCTACCCGCCCCCAGACCGGCTGCGACCCGTGGGCGGGGAGACACCGCGCCGATACCCTCGGCCTCTCCCTCACACTCCCTCGGCTCCAGAGACGCTCACTCCCCCACCCAACATCATCGCCGCCCTGCTGGAGAAAACAGGCCCACGGTAGTTTACATCGAGACAGATATAGAGAGACAGAGAGTGTGAGACAGACAGAGAGACAGAGAGGGAGACAGAGAGTGAGGCAGAGGCAGAGGCAGAGGCAGAGACATTACATTTATAAAACTGACATTTCTTTATTTTTTCCTACGGCCTGCAAAAATGTGCCAAATATGTAATGTGGCCCTCATGCTGAAAAGTTTGGAGGCCCCTGTTTTAGAGGATCAGCCATGATCATATTGAATGGCGGTGCTGGCTGGAAGGGCCTACTCCTGCACCTACTTTGAAATGTTTCTATGAGACCCTTGGACTATCTTTCATCAGACTTTACTAGATTTTACATTGCACTCCACGTTATTCTCTTTATCTTGTATCTGTACACTGTGGACACCTCGATTGTAATCTTGTATAGGTTTACCACTGACTTTCCGGCACCCTTGGTTTCAGTCTTTCTGGATTAACCAGTTTTCCCGATCACGCAGCCAAGTGATAACAAAACAAAAATACACCTCTGGCCCGCTAGCAACACCCCTCCCGTGGTCTCCAAAACACCGTGGAGTGGCAGTAACTTAAATAAAACAAAGATGAAAAGTAAACTGAATGCGAATCTGCTATATCCGAAATTGGTTATATGTGGGTGCGTTAAAATGAGGGTTTACTGTATTGCCTTGGCGAAACAGTTCAGACTGAGGATCGAGAGCATAGTTGACAAGGGGTTTTGGGGAGCAGCCTTTTAAAAGGTGCGCAGTAAATTAGACACATTCGAGGGGATATGGGAAAAAAGCAGGAACGGGGTACTGATTTTAGAGGGCAGGAAGGATGTTAAAAAACACTTCACACATGGAATGAAAGAAATGTGCAATAATCATTTCCATAAAGAGTTAATAGGCATCGCGACAAATGATATTAGTACCGGAGAGGGAGAGAGGGGGCTAGAGGGGGAAACTTGGTAACTCGGGATTTTTTCCACGAGGTTCAAGGGAGGGGGGAGGGGGGGGGGGGAGGGATCTCTGGAAAAGGGGGGGGGTGAGGGGAATTTCCAAATTTCTCCAGCCCCATGTGGGGGGGGGGTGGGGGGGGGAAGGGGGGAGAGGAGAGGGGAGGCTGGAGGGGGAGGGGGGGAGGGAGGGGGAGAGGGGGGAGGGGGAGAGGGGGAGGGGGAGGGGGGAGAGAGATGGTCTCGCTGAGTTACTCCAGCATTTCGTCTATCTTTAAACCAGCATCTGGACTTCCTTCCCAGGGACACAATAACCAGAGAGAGAGAGGTATATGTATATGGGAGTGTAGATAGATATGACTTTGAGGGAGGGAGAGACAGACACATATGGTAGGGGCAAAGAAGCAGGGACGGGTACTGATTTTAGAGGGTACACAAAAAGCTGGAGAAACTCAGCGGGTGCAGCAGCATCTAAGGAGCGAAGGAGATAGGCGACGTTTCGGGTCGAGACCCTTCGTTCAGACTGAGGATCAAGAGCATAGTTGACAAGGGGTTTTGGGGAGCAGCCTTTTAAAAGGTGCGCAGTAAATTAGACACATTTGAGGGGATATGGGGAAAAAAGCAGGACCCGAAACGTCGCCTATCTCCTTCGCTCCTTAGATGCTGCTGCACCCGCTGAGTTTCTCCAGCTTTTTGTGTACCCTCGATTCTCCAGCATCTGCAGTTCCTTCTTTAAAAAATACTGATTTTGGAGGGCAGGAAAAATTTTAAAAAAACACTTCACACATGGAATGAAAGAAATGTGCAATAATCATTTCCAAACAGAGTTAATAGGCATCGCGACAAATGATTTTAGTACCGGAGGGCAACAAAGGTTCCGCCCTCCTGTTATGAAACAGCCAGCAGAGAGGGTTAAATTATCCATCCATGTTAACATTTAGCAGGCGACACTCACTTGCTGAACATCTCGCCTGAGATAGACACAAAATGCTGGAGTAACTCAGCGGGACAGGACAGGACAGGACAGGCAGCATCTCCAGTTTGTAAAAACGTGTCCGTGTAACAATCTCAGCGACCGCAAGGCGCCCAGCCCTTCCCAAATAATTACAAATCGAAAGATACATAAATATATTCATTTTCTGGTTGGATATATACATATGTAGGAAAGAACTGCAGATGCTGGTTTAAATCGAAGGTAGACGCAAAAGTCTGCAGTGACTCAGCGGGACAGGCAGCATCTCTGGAGAGAAGGAATGGCAAGGAGAAGGAAATAATATTTATACATAAGATGGCAAGAGGGCAAAGATTATGACAAAAGATTATGAATTTGCAATACACACACACACATGAATATATATATCCGATGGAATCTAGACAGTTGCTACAAGCACGTACCTGTATGTGATCAAGCCAAAGCGCTCGGAACCCAACACGTTCTTAAATACTCTTGCGACCCCCTTTCGTATCGAGAATGAGCCAATGAATTCGGCGCCGAGTAACGGAGACCAACTCAGGAAACCGAAACATGTTTGCCATGTTCGCGATAATCGAAATCGAAAGTCAACCTGGTTTTAGGAAACGCGTCAGAAGCTGGAATCTGAACAAACAAGCAGGCGGGACCCGAAACGTTGACCACCCTTCTGGCCTTTACAAGACCTGCCTGAGCCCCCTGAGTTCATGTCCGCGTAACAATCTCAGCGACCCCAAGACGCCCAGCTCTTCCCAAATAATTACAAATAAAAACATATATGAGTGGAAGGTAGACACAAAGTGGAGTGACTCAGCGGGACAGGCAACATCTCTGGAGAGAAGGAATGGCAAGGAGAAGGAAATAATATTTATACATATATATTCATATATTGCAAGAGGGCAAAGATTATGACAAAAACTTATGAATTTGCTATACACATACATATATATCCTATAGAATGTACACAGTTGCTATAGGCACGTACCTGTATGTGATTAAGCTAAACGGACACTTTCACATTTTTTTAAAGCGCTCTTCTACTTCTTCTTCTTGTAGGATTCCGGAAGTGTAGACGCTGCTAAGCGTATTTTGCCCTCCACAGGTCAAAGTTTTGAAAGCGCTCGGAACCCACGGTCTTAAATACCTTTGCGACCGCCTTCGAACGAGAATGAGCAAATGAATGCGGCGCCGAGTGACGGACACCAAAGATGTTAGAGTTCCGTGGTCTCCACAGAGACCAACTCAAACCCCTGTCTCACAGTGCGAGTTGACCCATGACTTACCCCGAGTTGTCACTCGCGGTAATCACGTACAATTAACGTAGTGGGAACATCGGAACTCGCGCGGGCAACTTAGCGACTCGAGCGCTAACGGCAGGTACCCGTGAAACTTGTTAACTCGTGAAAATATTCAAATATGTTTGATGTTTTCCACGAGTCAAATTTACTGTTCAAGTTAAAAATTGAAACATTTAAACTCGTTGTAATAACGTAGTGGTCCGTGCGTTTACCTTAGTGATTCGTGAGTCTACTGTGGGAACTCTTTAACTCAGCGGGACAAGCAGCATCTCTTGAGAGAAGGAATGGGTGACAGGATGACGTTTCCAAATTTCTCCAGCACCATGTGTTCACTTTTTTCAACCAGCATCTGCCCTTTCTTGTGTATGACATTATTTGTATCCGTGGCAGTTGATTGTCGCTCCTTTCAGTTTCCCAGGGGGTCAGGACGGGACTGGACTTGGGAGGGAAAGGTGTGGGGGGGGGGGGGGGGGGGTGGGCGGGGAGGGGGTAGTATTTCACTAAATGCTTTAAAAAAACTTTAAGTTATAGATTATGGACAATTTTAAGTTGAGTATCGACAAATCCAAAGAACCACACTACATTATTTTACTTCGGAGTCACGTGAGTGACTACGTGAAGACCCCGCCAGCACGCATGCGCGACATATCGTCGAACGCATTGCGGAAGCGACAGTCGGGAGGAGCGCCGCTCCTCCAGCGCAAGTTTTCAAAACTTACTGAAGGTAAGTCTTACCTTTTCTGGTGAGCGTGGCGACTCGATGTAATTTCTTTTTCAGGAGGAAGCACCATGGAGTCGCGTAAGGGAGAGCAGCAGCTGATACCGCTGCTGTGGAAGCAGCCAGCAGCGTGCCGTCTCTCCAGAGCTGCAGGTGCTGCCAGCAGCTCCCGGCTTCTCGCCGTTACAGACCGCAGGTGCGCCGCGGTCGGCGGCAAAACCACCTGGAAGTCGGACAGGACCGTTGACTCAGCTGGGTCCGGACCTGAAGACACCCCATTCCCGGATAGGGACGGCGGGCGTCTTTCCCGCAGGAGCGGATGGGGAGCAGTGCTCCAGCGTGACCTGCTTATGCAGGGGCAGAGTCACAGTGGGTCTCCTCGCAGACCCACGGCAGGATCCTTTCAAGGACTGCCAAATGTCTCACCCTCTTCGCAGGGGAGCATTAGGGGTCAGAGCTGGGCTGACCCTGAAGAAGGGGCAATGGCTGAACAGTCAACTGTGAGGGGTGCCAGAAGAAAGAGCAGCAGAAGATTTGTGGGAACACATGCTGTACCAACTCAGGAAGGACTGCCTATACAAAGCTGCAAGCCAGTACAAAATACATGGCTACAAACCAGCTACAGGAGCAAGCCATTAACTTTATGGCTGGGAAGTACATTGCTCCAGAGAACTCCATTCTCTTAAAGTACCAGCAGTCTATGACCCCATCTGGGGCAACAGGAGCCCATCTATAAGGAGCCAGGAGGGGAAGCTCGAGAGGAAACTGCTGGCTGCTAAAATCACAGCAGTACCAGGACAACTGATGGGGTTGATTTGCCTGAAGAGTTACTAGATGCTCTAGCAGACTGTGTAATACTCAGTGGAGATTAACAGTTACAGGAAGAGCATCATCAAGAAGTGCGGAATTATGCAAGACAAGTAGCACACAGGCGCCAAAATTGCTGTTGGGGGACCTCCCGAAGCAGGTGAAAGACCTGCATGAGGAAGCCAAGGCTATAGGCCTGATCTAGGTGCCAAGCACCTCTAAAACCCACTATCAACAGCGGCAGCACCCCTACACACCCACCAGACATCGGTACTATGGAAGACCATCTGGTGGTGAAAGCTCGAAGGCCGGCCCACCTGCACAGCGGTCTTTCAGACCATGGCCCAGCCCGGCCTTCATGGAAAATGCGCCAACCCCACAACGCAGCAACACAATACCAGAAGAAATAAGTGCGGAGACAACCCACACAACACCAGTAACCATGGAGGTAGGTGGGTCTGGTTGTCTTAAAAAACATTGTTTGTCCGATTCATCAAAAGTTAGGGGACGGTTGCACTTGTTTCATCATGTGTGCTGCACTTTTACCTCTGAACTTTTACATACTCGGAAGTATTCAGAATTACAAAATTGAATTTGTATACGAACTACCGTCCCAGTTCAGCATACGCCTAGCAGGAAGTTCATACTTCACAAAAAGAGAGAACAGCAGGCCATGCTGAACTGTTAAGACTAAACACAAAAGGGAATTGAGAAAACAATCAGAGAATTTCAAGAGTTCGTATCAAATATATTTATAAAAAACTAAAAAGATGGTGGTTGCCGTATCATTACAGATTTGACCGAACTAAATACTTCCGTTCAGTATGCCCATTTCAAAACAGACACGTTTGTCACACACAGGATCATCGTAAATACCTGAAATTTATCTGGATGGGACAGCTATGGCAGTATAAGGCCTTACCCAATGGGTTGTCATCTGCACCCAGGCTATTACAAATTTATTAAAACCAGCTTTAGCATACTTAAAGAAACATAACCATATCGTCATGGCTTACCTGGATGATATTCTCATTGTAGGTGAAAATTGGAGCTGGCTACATTGGTGGTATCAGCCACAACACAGGGATTTAACATACATCCAGATAAATCAAAATTGGAACCCTCCACTACCATGGATTATTTGGGGTTCACTATTGACTCTGTTCATATGTCTATCACCTTGCCACCAAACAAAGTGACAGACTTGATGGGAGTATGCAAAAGCCTCACTGGCATCAGGGAACCATCCATTCGGCAAGGAGCACGAGTGATTGGGAAATTGGTGGCTGCATTCCCAGCAGCACAATTGGACCACTCCATTATTAAAACCTGGAAGAGGGAAATTTTAGCTCTCAAAAATCATGCAGGCCATTTCAATAGGCCTATGCAACTACCAGGGAAAGCAAATCAGAATTAAACTGGTGGATAGAAATGCCCAGCATTATTCTAACCCCATCACCCCATTCTATATCCCTAGGGTACATTACAGACTGATGCCAGTGCTAAAGGTTGGGGAGCAACTAATACCACCGCAAGTTGTGTTGGCAGATGAGTGCACAAAAATTATTCTGTTTAAAGCACTAGGAATTAATTATCTAGAAATGCTGGTAGCGTTTCATGGACTCAGGGCCTACTGCTCAGATGAGCACCAGTTGCATGTACGGTACAAATTGATACCACAGTGGGGGCCTATATATAATCATATGGGTGAAATAAAGTCGATATCATGTGATGAATTGGCTAATAATATCTGGCACTGGTGTCTGGGAGAGAGATTTGGATCTCAACCACTTACCTTCCAGGTAAGCTAAATACAGTGGCAGACACCAGGGCACGTAAATTCAACGACAACATTAAATGGATGTTGGATCGGAAAGTGTTTACAGATATTATAGACCGGTATGGGACACCAGATATCGACCTTTTTTCCATCCAGACTAATTCACCAACTACCAACATATGTTGCTTGGGAACCAGACCCAGGGGCAGCAGCGATGGATGATTTCTCGCTGCATTGGGGGGGAGGGGATTTGTTTTGCTATGCATTTTCCCCTTCTGCCTCATCAGGCGAGTCTTACAATAATTAAACAAGACGCCACAACGGGTACCATAGTTCCCAACAGTACAAAGATGGTCTCAGAACCCTGCATCTGGATCAACAACGGCCAAGGAGGTTGGCACACCCCGTGCGGGAAAGTATCCGTGCCATGACTGTATGAACTTGTTGATTTGCAGTTTCTGAACAGGCCATTTCTGGGATACGGACTCTCCGACAGGACGATCAATGCCATCTCAGCGTCGTGCAGGGAGTCCACGAGAAGACAGTACCTGACATATGTCAGGAAATGGGAGGTGTTCTGCACCAGGACGAACACTACATATGACTCAGCCAACAACACTGAAGTGCTGGAGTTCTGGCCACCGTTCATTTCGATGAAGGATTGAGTTACAGTGCCATTATTGTGCAAGGAGTGCCCTATCTAATATCTGGGCAGAGGGAGTGATCACCTGGCTATAGGATCACACCCACTAATACCTAAACGAATGAGGGGTATTTGTACTCTATCCCCCCCAGGCCCAGATACACCCATATATGGGACATAGGTAGTACACCAATATCGGGGCTCACTCTGGACAAACTAATATCCTAGATGGGAATGATTATGGCACTTGGATCAGCACAACGGGTCCAGTCCTTACACAAACTAGTATAGGACGTCATGTCTGTCACAAATGGCAGATAACCTGCTACATACAGGGGTACTTAAACAAGACTGACCCGGTTCCTCTGGCCAATATTAGAGTTCTGGCCTATCCTGCAGATAGTCGACCCTGCATAGTGACACATATTTTCCAATATATAGTCACCAAGACACTTATGGGCACGGAGAGAGCTTTCTCATTAGCCATAAATGCCCTCACCTAAGGTCACAGTGCAAACCATATCCAGATGGTTAGGGTGGTATTACATGCAGTGGTGGATACTAATGTTTCAAATCTCACTCCAACAGGGCTGCATCTACATCGGACGCTAGGATGATGGGAGTTCCTATGGAGCACATCCTTGCCACAGCGGGGTGGAGCAATGAACGCATTCAATGCTTTATAATAAACCCGTGGCCGATCCTGAGACGTTTGCAGGGAAAAATTAAGTTCTGTAAAATAAATTACCCAATGTGGGGCATATTATTTTATTGTTTTTCAGCACAGTGTCGTGTGTGAAATACGTTCATCCTCCTTCCCAGAATGGCAGTGTGTGAGCATGGTCTCGTTCCAGGGCATGAAATCACAGAGCTTTGAAATCTTCACGTAGTCACTCACGTGACTCCGAAGTAAAATAGTAAGATTAAATGAGAACTTACCAGTTTGAAGTTTGATCTTTATTTTATGAGGAGTTACGATGAGGGATTACGTGCCCTCCGCTCCCAAAACCCTCTATTATAAAGTTCAACTGGTATGGAAGTTCTCTCTTATCTTACTATATTAGTCTACTCTGGTATCTGTGATTCCACACCACTGCTTTGAAGAATGTCGCGTATGCGTGCTGGCGGGGTCTTCACGTAATCCCTCATCGTAACTCCTCATAAAATAAAGATCAAACTTCAAACTGGTAAGTTCTCATTTAATCTTACTATTCTTGAATGGATAACTTTGAATTCGTGATTTTTTAAAAGGAACCAACATCTACAGTGCCTTGTGTCTTGGCAATTCATGATTCTCCATGCTGGGCCGAGAATAGGATTTGTAAGCGGCTAACTTCATTCTAAAACTTGGAATGTCACATTGGCGGCGCAGCAGTAGAGTTGCTGCCTCACAGCGCCAGAGACCCGAGTTCAATCCTGACGACTGGTGCTGTCCGTACAGAGTTTGCACGTTCTCCCAGTGACCACATAGATTTTTTCCGGGTGCTCCAGTTTCCTCCCACATTCCAAAGACGTACAGGGTTGTATGTTAATTGTCGCCTGTAAATTGCCCCGCAGTGTGTAGGATGGAACTAGTGTCTGGGTGATTGTGGTCAGCATGGGCTCGGTGGGCCGAAGGGCCTGTTTACGCACTGTATCTAAACTAAACTAAAGGCCCTGAAGAAGAGTCCCGACCCGAAACGTCAACTATCCATTTTCTCCAGAGATGCTGCCTGACCTGTTGAGTTATTCCAACACTTTGTGACCTTTTGTGATAAGTTAATGCTTCAACCCTTTCTCGAGGAATGGGAATTAGGGGAAGCAGTAAGAAATATGTTGCTTGATTTAAAATAAATAGATTAGTCATTACAGTAATTATAAAGTCAAGGTTACAGTTATGTAAGTGCAACTGCGGTAAAAGTGAGGAGAGGGGTGGGTTAATCAAGGGAACAAATATATAATTAGCCGATCTGGAAAACGAGCAGAACGACTGGACGAGGGTTCGCATTGAACGATTGGAACTGCGGCTGGATTCATACTGGAGCATCCACGATGCGGAGAATGTCGTGGATAGCACGTACAGTGAGTTGGTCACACCGCAGGCAAAAGGTAGGAGGACAAGAAGGGAACGGGTGGCCAATAGCCAGCAAAGCAGTAGGCAGGTAGTGCAGGAGTCCCCTGCGGTCATCTCCCTCCTAAACAGGTATACCATTTTGGATACTGTTGAGGGAGATGGCTCATCAGGGGAATGCAGCAGCAGCCAGGTTCATGGCACCATGGGTGGCTCTGCAGCACATGAGGGGGGAAAAAAGAGGGGAAGGGCAATAGTAATAGGGGATTCAATTGTCAGGGGAATAGATAGGCGTTTCTGCGGCCGCAAACGAGACTCCAGGATGGTATGTTGCCTCCCTGGTGCAAAGGTCAGGGATGTCACTGAACGGCTGCAGAACATTCTGGAGGGGGAGGGTGAACAGCCAGTTGTCTTGGTGCATGTTGGCACCAACGATATAGGTAAAAAAAGGGATGAGGTCCTACAAGGTGAATTTAGGGAGCTAGGAGATAAACTTAAAAGTAGGACCTCAAAGGTAGTAATCTCCGGATTACTACCAGTACCACGGGCCAGTCAGAGTAGAAATAGGAGGATAATGCAAATGAATACGTGGCTTGAAAAGTGGTGCAAGGGGAGGGATTCAAATTTTTAGGGCACTGGGACCAGTTCTGGGGGAGGTGGGACCGGTACAAACAGGACGGTTTGCACCTGGAATGGAATGGAACCAATGTTCTTGGGGGAGTGTTTGCTAGTGCTGTCGGGGAGGATTTAAACTAATGTGGCAGGGGGATGGGTACAAGAGCAGAGAGGCAGGAGGGTGTAAAATGAGGGTAGAAGCATTAGGTAGCAAGGTGAAAGGTAAAAGTGGCAGGCAGACAAAACCAGGGCAAAAATCAAAAAGGGCCACTTTTCAGCAAAATTGTATAAGGGGTAAATGCGTTGTAAAGACAAGCCTGAAGGCTTTGTGTCTCAATGCAAGGAGTATTCGTAATAAGGTGGACGAGTTGAACGTGCAGATAGATATTAATGATTATGATATAGTTGGGATCACGGAGACATGGCTCCAGGGTGACGTAGGCTGGGAGCTGAACATCCAGGGATATTCAATATTCAGGAGGGATAGAGAGAAAGGAAAAGGAGGTGGGGTAGCGTTGCTGGTTAGAGAGGAGATTAAAGCAATGGAAAGGAAGGACATTAGCTTGGAGGATGTGGAATCGGTATGGGTAGAGCTACAAAACACTAAGGGGCAGAAAACGCTGGTGGGTGTTGTGTACAGGCCACCTAACAGTAGCAGAGAAGTTGGGGATGGTATCAAACAGGAAATTAGAAATGTGTGCGACAAAGGCAAAACAGTTATAATGGGTGACTTCAATCTACATATAGATTGGGTTAATCAAATTGGCAGGGGTGCTGAGGAAGAGGATTTTTTGGAATGTATGCGGGAAGTGGAAAAGTCAAGAAACAAGGGGGTCTAGCGTGTCCCCCGCCACCAAGGCCTAAAAGAGAGCAGCTCCGGTGTTCCAGCCTATTGGCGCTTAGACATGGGCTTGTTTGAGTCTCTCCAATGAGGAAGGGGGCGCTTACCGTTCTTGGCGCTTGTACGTGACCCCTTGGTGACCATAAGCTTGGTGTGTTCCATTTGACAGTTGAGGAAGGGGTGCCGTCTTGTTGTACGTGACCCCTTGGGCAAGAGTGACCATAATATGGTTGAGTTCTTCATTTGGATGGAGAGTGACATTGTTTAATTCAGAAACAATGGTTCTGAACTTAAAGAAAGGTAACTTTGAGGGTATGAGACGTGAATTGGCCAAGATTGACTGGCAATTAATTCTAAAAGGGTTGACGGTGGATATACAATGGAAGACATTTAAAGACTGCATGATGAACTACAAAAATTGTTCATCCCAGTTTTGCAAAAGAATAAATCTGGGAAGGTAGTGCATCCGTGGATAACAAGGGAAATCAGGGATAGTATCAAAGCAAAGGATGATGCGTACAAAGTAGCCAGAAAAAGCAGCATACCAGAGGACTGGGAGAAATTCAGAGACCAGCAGAGGAGGACAAAGGGCTTAATTAGGAAAGGAAAAATAGATTATGAAAGAAAACTGGCAGGGAACATAAAAACTGACTGCAAAAGTTTTTATAGATATGTGAAGAGAAAGAGGTTAGTTAAAACAAATGTAGGTCCCTTGCAGTCAGAAACAGGTGAGTTGATCATGGGGAACAAGGATATGGCGGACCAATTGAATAACTACTTTGGTTCCGTCTTCACTAAGGAAGACATAAATAATCTGCCTGAAATAGCAGTGGGTCAAAGGAGGAATTGAGTGAAATCCAGGTCAGTCGGGAAGTGGTGTTGGGTAAATTGAATAGATTAAAGGCCGATAAATCCCCAGGGCCAGATAGGCTGCATCCCAGAGTACTTAAGGAAGTAGCTCAGTAAATAGTGGATGCATTAGTGATAATCTTTCAAAACTCTTTAGATTCTGGAGTAGTTCCTGAGGATTGGCGGGTAGCAAATGTAACCCCTCTTTTTAAGAAGGGAGGGAGAGAGAAAACGGGGAATTACAGACCAGTTAGTCTAACATCGGTAGTGGGGAAACTGCTAGAGTCAGTTATTAAAGATGGGATAGCAGCACATTTTGGAAAGTGGTGAAATCATTGGACAAAGTCAGCATGGATTTACAAAAGGTAAATCATGTCTGACGAATCTTGTGGAATTTTTCGAGGATGTAACTAGTAGCGTGGATAAGGGAGAACCAGTGGATGTGGTATATCTGGACTTCCAGAAGGCTTTCGACAAGGTCCCACATAAGAGATTAGTATACAAACTTAAAGCATACGGTATTAGGGGTTCAGTATTGATGTGGATAGAGAACTGGCTGGCAAACAGGAAGCAAAGAGTAGGAGTAAACGGGTCCTTTTCACAATGGCAGGCAGTAACTAGTGGGGTACCGCAGGGCTCAGTGCTGGGACCCCAGCTATTTACAATATATATTAATGATCTGGATGAGGGAATTGAAGGCAATATCTCCAAGTTTGCGGATGACACTAAGCTGGGGGGCAGTGTTCGCTGTGAGGAGGATGCTAGGAGACTGCAAGGTGACTTGGATAGGCTGGGTGAGTGGGCAAAATGTTTGGCAGATGCAGTATAATGTGGATAAATGTGAGGTTATCCACTTTGGTGGCAAAAACAGGAAAGCAGACTATTATTTAAATGGTGGCCGATTAGGAAAAGGGGAGATGCAGTGAGACCTGGGTGTCATGGTACACCAGTCATTGAAAGTAGGCATGCAGGTGCAGCAGGCAGTGAAAAAAGCGAATGGTATGTTAGCTTTCATAGCAAAAGGATTTGAGTACAGGAGCAGGGAGGTTCTACTTTAGTTGTACAGGGTCTTGGTGAGACCACACCTGGAGTATTGCGTGCAGTTTTGGTCTCCAAATCTGAGGAAGGACATTATTGCCATAGAGGGAGTGCAGAGAAGGTTCACCAGACTGATTCCTGGGATGTCAGGACTGTCTTATGAAGAAAGACTGGATAGACTCGGTTTATACTCTCTGGAATTTAGGAGATTAAGAGGGGATCTTTATAGAAACTTACAAAATTCTTAAGGGGTTGGACAGGCTAGATGCAGGAAGATTGTTCCCGATGTTGGGGAAGTCCAGGACAAGGGGTCACAGCTTAAGGATAAGGGGGAAATCCTTTAAGACCGAGATGAGAAAGACTTTTTTCACACAGAGAGTGGTGAGTCTCTGGAACTCTCTGCCACAGAGGGTAGTTGAGGCCAGTTCATTGGCTATATTTAAGAGTAAGTTGGATGTGGCCCTTGTGGCTAAGGGGATCAGAGGGTATGGAGAGAAGGCAGGTACGGGATACTGAGTTGGATGATCAGCCATGATCATATTGAATGGCGGTGCAGGCTCGAAGGGCTGAATGGCCTACTCCTGCACCTAATTTCTATGTTTCTATGTTTCTATGTATGATGCCCAACACAAAATGCTGGAGTAACTTGGCGGGTCAGGCAGCAACTCTGGAGAGAAGGAATAGGTGACTTTTTGGGTCGAGATCCTTCTTCAGAAGACGAGCCCTTATCCGAAACGTCACCTATCCACGTTCTCCAGAGATGTTACCTGGCCCGCGTTGTTACTCCAGCTTGTTGCGCCTGCCTTCCGTCTAAAGCCTTGAGATCGTCGCTGACGTGAAGACGGTGCGAAGCCCCCGCGCCCGGTATAATGGGCGGGGAGCTGGAGAGGGGAGGGAAGAGGGCACACACATGGCCGGGAAACAGAGGGTTGGGGGTGGTGACAGACAGGGCCAACAATGAGATGGAGAAATACAGAAACACTGACGTGCAAAGGTGACCTACAATAGCGCATGATTTCTCTCGCATTATGGCGGGTGATTGTCGCCTGCCCACTGTTTGTGACCCTAAAGCCTTGGGATCGTTGCCCTTTGTGTTGGCGTGG
The DNA here is from genome assembly GCA_035221665.1 of Okamejei kenojei. Lineage (NCBI taxonomy): Eukaryota > Metazoa > Chordata > Chondrichthyes > Rajiformes > Rajidae > Okamejei > Okamejei kenojei. The sequence goes on from CM069142.1 coordinate 59,098,757, forward strand.
AGGGTGAGGGGGCTATTGTGCTGCTTGATTGCCCCCTGCTATCATAGGGACAGGGAGACACAGCGGTCTTTGAGACTGGTGGGCAATCACTACCAAAGTGTCTACCTGCAGTCAGCACACCTCTCGTACACATGTCTCCCGCACTAAGACCATCCCGCAGAGAATGATCCCAGCACCGAAGAGCCTTATCTGTCACCCCCCCCCCCCCCCCCCCCCCCCCCCCCACCCCCCACCCCCAAACCACCCTGCACCTCAACTTACGCCTGGGCACCAAAGCAGCTCAGGCAGTGAACCCTGAGCTCGTCTCCCAACAATCTGATGTACAACTGATGTGAAAGAACAGCGGCCGGCACCCGGCATGGACTTCTCACACCCTCAACCTTCATTCACGGTTGGCTCAAGAGTAACGGGAGAGGAGCTTGGTAACTCGGGAGAGGAAGTTGGAACATCGCAGAAATGACATACCCGTGGGAACTCGGTTAAACACTTGATCATAAACTTGAAATCTCGTACACAACCATGAGTCTGTTTTTTTCGTTCACTTGGGATCACTCATGGGATGACTCTCACCGTGAGACAGGCCCTTCAGGAAGCTGAAACTAAAGTTGCCGTCACACGTTTGCACTGTTCGCGATAAAGGAAAGTGAAAGTTAACCAGGGTTTTCTGGTTTCAGGAAACCCAAGTCAGAAGCTGGAATCTGCAACAAACAAGCAGGCAGGACCCGAAATGTTGACCACCCTTCTTGCCTTTACAAGACCTGCCCGAGCCCCCTTTTGTTCCTTTGTTTTTGCTTCAGGAAGAAACTGCCTTTTGTTTTGTAATACAAAAGAGGTTTAGTTCCACATGTGCAGTGAGAAAACAATTTCCAGCAGAGTATTTCGAAAAGTATAATTAAAACAAGACTCGTCCTGTCCAAGATGCACTCCACCACCTGCACTGCCCACTGGTCCGAGACAGACTTCTTCTGTCGCATGTCTTTTAGACCTGCAGCTCCGTTGAGACGAGTCAGGCCAACGTCATCGTCCAGGTCAATTGGACATCGTTCACCATTTGGTGGCCAGTGTTTGGGGAAACTGGTGACCATGTGCTCCACTGTCTGTGTTGGGTCCCCACACTCGCAGGAGGCGCTGTCCACGAGGCCCTCCTCTTCATCGCTACTCCATAGCGTCCGATGCCTGTCCTCAAGCGGTTGAGGGTTGTCCACTGGTTTCGGGGTAGGTCCTGGCCAGGGACGTCCATGGGGTCATTGATGTACTGGTGTAGCCTAGATGGTTCCGCTGATTTCCACTGGTCTGTCCATCTCGTCTTGACCCAGGCGGCCATTAGAAGCCCCAGCGGGTGCTGTGCAGGAGCAGCTCTTGGGCCTTGCGTGGCAAAGGGGTGCCGTGGACTTGAGGCGCACTCGTTGTAGCGTGTCTCTGTGACGATCTGATGGAGGAGGTGGGATTCACTGGTCTGTGCCTTTCGAGAGAGGGCCAGCGTGGCTGCTTCTCGTTGATGATGTTGGCTGGGGCGATGCCAGCGAGGACGGGCAGTTGTTTAACTGGGGTGGCTCGTAGGCATCCGGAGACAGTCCGCAGGGCGCTGTTGAGGGCAGCATCCAGCTTCTTGGCGTGAGGGCTACGGCACCAGACCGGGGCGCAGTACTCGGCGGCTGAGAACACCAGGGCCACAGTGGACATGCGCAGTGAGGGCTACTTCAGTGTGGACATGCGTGACTCCCCATGTGCTGCCGGCTAGGTGGCGTATCAGTGCGGCACGGGCACTTGTCTTTGCCTTGGCACCTTCCAGGTGTTGTTTGAATGACAACGTTCTGTCGAGCTTCACACCGAGGTACGTGGGGACGGGCTGGGACCGTAACCGGGCGTTATCCACCATGACGTTCATCTCGCGGGTCGCTTCCCTGTTGTTGAGGTGGAACATTGAAGATGTTGTCTTACCCATGCTGAGCTTGAGGCGCCAGTTCCTCAGGTATGAAGACAGGATGTTCATGTCTTCAGAAAGGCCCTCTTCTGCTGCTTTCCAGGATGGCTTACTGAGTAGGATGGCCAGGTCATCAGCATAGCCATACTTCTTTGACTGGGTTGCAGGCAGGTCATGGATGTAGATGTTGAACAGCATTGGTGCCAGCACTGAGCCCTGTGCGACGCCGTTCTTAAGTTTCCGAGACAGACTGAAGAAGGGTCTCGACCCAAACCGTCACCCATTCCTCCTCTCCAGAGATGCTGCCTGTTCCGCTGAATTACTCCAGCATTTTGTGTCTATCTTCGGTGCAGGCATGGAAATGGCTATCAAAATATGGAAGGGACCGGGGGACAGGGGGGGACACAATTTCTTGGCGGCCGCGTGCACATACGCAAACTCACACACACGTGCGATGCTTCGGAGGTTCAATCCAGCGCTAAATGCAGCTCAACTGCCTGTCTCGCCGGTTTAACCTACAGCCCTGCCTGGACTGACGGGACACCAGCGCTGCTTCTCCGTGCTGGCTGTAAACCTGGACCATATTACCTGCAAGTCACGGCAGGGCTGTAGGTTAACCTGGCGGGACAGACAAAGTTGAGCTGGGATTAGCGCTGCTTCTCTGCGCTGGCTGTGGGCCTGGGGGCACAGCTCGCATCTGACTCCCGACGTCTCTGGCCACCCGTGGGGCACTCGGGTGGGGATTGGGACAGCGCCGGAGAGCCGGGATCGATCCTGGCTGCAGATGAGGCGCAGGTCTGTGCCGAGAGTGTGTTGGCACGTCTCCCCCCTCCAATCACCGCACTCTATCCTCAGTCCCACCCTCCCCCCCACTCCTCCCTCCTCCAATTATCGCGCTGAATCATCATGTCCCCCGCCCCCATTGGCTGTTGACCGACGTCTCTCTCGTCCAATCGCTGCCCTCAATCAACAGTCCCACCCCCCCACACTGTCTCGCAGAAAGTGGAGATTTTCACCGAGTTTTAAAAATCCGGATTACAAAACTGGGAAGAAATCGTCCCCCACCTCTCAAACAGAGGGGGTACATGTCCCTCCTGCCCCCCGCCCGGGATTTTCCGCCCCTGCTTCGGTGTAAACCAGCATCTGCAGTTCCTTCCTACACACCAACCTCCCCCTCTCGAGGATTTCATGGGCATAAACCCTCAGAAGAAGGGGAAGTAATTCGACAATGAAAGGGCATCTTGGCCAGACCAAATAGCTGATGATAGAAAACTTTTGGCCTGACTGAACTCCCACCCCCACCCCTCCCACTTTCTTACAGCGGCCAATGAACCTACCAACCCGCACAGCTTTGGGATGCGGGAGGGAACCGCAGCACGTGGAGGAAATCCAACGCGGGTCACTGGGAGAATGTGTAAACTCCGTATGGGTAAGCACCCAAGGTCAGGGATTGAGGCCGAGTCTCTGGTGCTGGGAGGGCAGCAGCTTTGCCAGCTGTGCCACGGTTGCTGTTTACATCACGAGGGTAGAACGCAGTGTGTAACTAGAACTTGAGGAGCAGCCCTTGGTTTCAGTCTTTTTGGATTAATAACCAGTTTTCCCCTATCACCGGTCAAGTGATAAAAAACAAAAATACACCCCTGGCCCGCTGACAACCCACAAAGCACAGAACGAAAAGAAAACAAAACCGGAACCCCTCCCGTGGTCTCCAAAGCACCATGGAGTGGCAGTAGTAACTTAAATAAAACAAATATGAAAAGTAAACTGAATGCGAATCTGCTATACTATATTCCGAAATTGGTTTATATGTGAGTGCGTTAAAATGAGGGTTTACTGTATTGCCGTTGCTGAACAGTTCGGAGAGAGGATCGAGAGACATAGTTGACAAGAGGGTTTTGGGGAGCAGCCTTTTAAAATGTGCGCAGTAAAATTAGACACATTCAAGGGTGAAAGACGGGATATGGGGAAAAAAAAAAGCAGGAACGGGGGGTACTGACTTTAGAGGGGCAGGGAGGATGTGTAAAAAAACACTTCACACATGGAATGAACGAAATGTGCAATAATCATTTCCATAAAGAGTTAATAGGCATCGCGACAAATGATTTTACTACCAGGAGAGAGAGACAGAGAGAGAGAACAGATACAGAGACAGACAGACAGACAGACAGAGATAGAGACAGGAAGAAACAGAGACAGAAACAGACAGAAGAGGGGAGAAAGACAGAGAGAGAGACAGAGTGTGCGAGAGAGAGAGAGAGAGAGAGAGAGAGAGGAGAGAGAGAGAGAGAAGAGAGAGGTTTGTGTTTTTCTTCTCAGCTCTGCGGTTGAGAAGGATTGAAGCAGCCTTTCAAGGATTTTGCTGTTTGGAGAAGGAACAGAGGCAGAGGGGCTTCATAGTTTTAATGAACTTATCGTTGGGCTGTTGAAACTTTCCTCTGGTCTAGGATTCCTCTACTAGTGCGAAAATTCCTGAGTTTTCCTACATTGTCGAGGTGTGCGGTTGTCGTTGGGCGGGTACTGCCAAGAGTGCCTGGAGATCGAGGGCACGAAGATTGCGGTTGTCTTTGTCTTTTTGCACCGTTTCTTGCCCTAAATTCATTTTCGCACAGTGCGGCTGGCCGGCTTAATGTGAACGAAGGTACTTTTGCTTCTGGCTCGACTGGGATTAGAGCTTCCAAAAGCTGCTCTCGAGTGTGGACGAAAATTGGGGGACTTTCCTGCTTCAGCTGGAGTTTTCTGCTTTCTGCTGCCTGTCTTTGACTGGACTGTTTCTGGAACTTAACTTGGAGCTGAGCTGCTGGGGTGCATGGAGCTGGTTTGTGCCTCTGTCAGGATGGCGATGGCTGGGGCACTGCGGCCCCGATGGTCCGGACCTACGCTCAGTGGCAAACAGTGGCGGGTACGAGGCCATCTGAGCATGAGCCTCATGTGACTTGGATTGGGGACGGGTTTGGTATCTCGGTTCAAACTGGGCCTATGATGTCCAGGGGAGACATTAAAAAGGCCTTGAATTAACTTCTTGGGCGGGGAGCTATTGTCTCTTCCGAGCTCGAAAGAGGAATGGTTGAGGCGATACTAAAGACCCGGGTGGGTGTGGCCCGAGCATTGATTGCTTGGGGGTTTCAGTTGAGGGGGGGTTCCACATACAGGTGGATCCGTGGGTATCCAGGGTGAGACCGGTTTTCTCCTGCGGAGTTGCCCACATGTATTCCAGACGCATCACTTATTCCACACCTGTCTAAGTTTGGGGAGGTGCGGTCTAAGTGCTTTAGGCTCATGCACCCTGGGGGGACCCAGAGGAAAAAGGGTCTTCAGTTTCAAGAGGAGGGTGTTCATGAAGGTGGGTGAGGGGATGGCGCGAGGGGAGTTTCGAGGTGGAGTATAAGGGGCGTCCCTAGAACCGTGCGTTGGAGTTGGGGAAAGGCACGGTGTCATGCGTGCGGCGAATTTGGACATCTCCGGAGGGAGTGTCCTACTCGCGGGGTCACTGCGCGAAAGTTCTAGCGCAGCGGCCCTGGGAAGCGCTGCTGGCCCATCCGGCGTGGCCCGTCATCAGTGTCGCGGGGGGTGGGTGGTACTGCTGACCCGGCTAGGGCTGCCAGCTTGCCTCGGTGATCCAGGGCGGCAGTAAAGCCCATCTGGGCCTGCAGGTTTGCCTGGGGGACCCAGGGCCAGCGATAGCCCCCGCCCCCCATGTCTTGAACCTGTGGGCGGCTGAAGGCGGAGGCACAGGGGAGGGGGGTGAGGAAGGGGGCAAGTGGGAGAAGCAGAGGCAGGAGATGAAGAAGGAAAGGAGAAAGGAAAGTCGCCCGCCACCAGCTTAGAGTAAAACGGGAGCGGTGTGCACCTGCCGAGTTCTGATACCACCCAAGGGGGCGCCTTTCCTGATACAGCTCCAGTGAGGTGCAGTTTGCACCTGTCGTGTCCAGCAGGTGCTGAGGTGGTTCGCGGGGGCAGGGGAAGCTAAAACATGCACTGGTGGTAAAGTGGCTGGGGATAGTGTGGAGGCCGCAGACTTCTGTTTGGAGGGTCACCGTATGCACAAGCTAGCGGGACAAAAAGGAGGTTAAGTGGCTGGTGAGGCAGAGCAAGGGGTGGGTCCAAAGTGAGGGGGATGTCTTTCTCCAGGACCTCCACCACTGATGTGGTTGGTGGGTCTTGAACAGGTGTCCCTCCGGGTCGGAGGTTGGCCCTCTATCTCAGGGATTTCCCGCGAGTTTATAGACCATGTGGATGCGGTTGATCCTCTGGTTGTTGGATGCCGCGGAGCGGGAGAGGTTGACCCTTCGTTTTTCAGGGGACCTCTGAGGGAGTTATCTCATCGGGTGTTGAGGTTAGCTCCCCTGGGTGTGTGTCCTCTGTGTCGGAGGAGGTCCCATGTTTCAGAGACCTACTGAGGGTGTTGGCACGCCAGATGATGGGGTTAGCCTCCCCGGGTAGTGTGCCCCTGGAGGGGATGGCAGAGTCAGCCGAAGGTGAGGTTCAGGGGCATTGGTGTACCACTCTGTGCTCCTTATCAGAGCCAATGGAGGTGGCTGGGGATGGTGTGCTTGCTGCCTCCAGGACTGCGGTCGGCAGGGGAGAGTTTTTTAAAGGCAAAGAGGAGATTCTCTGGGTGTTGCCTGTTGGAGAGGGTACTCTGGGTGCTGTGGAGGTCGGGTCTGTTTCGTGGGTCGTGTATTTCCTCCTTCAGTTTTTCGAGTGGTGCCAGTGCACCACGGACCTGGGGTGCTCTTTGTTTTTTCTTCCAGGCCCAGAACATGGGAGGGTGATGGGAAAGTGCAGGAGGCCAGCCTGTCAGTGGGCTACTTGTTGCGGTCAGGGGTGTAGGGACCCTTCCCTGGCATTGTCCTGGGGGGGTTGGTGGCATGCTGGAGGTGGGGGCGGGAGGAGTGATGGGGCCAGTTGTGTAGCGGATTAGTGAACTTCCGAGAGTTCTGGTCTTTCATTTTTGAATAACGACCTTGGGAGCTGCACTGGCAAGCTTGTTGTTTAGGTGCGTGAGGTTGGCCGAGTGCCCAGACTCCAAGGCCGTGTATCATGGCAACAGTTATCTGTGAGGTGCGGGAGAGTTCCTAGAAGCAAGTCATACTCTCAGAACAAAAAACGGGTGCTGCAAAGAAAGCGGTGGAGATTGGCCAGCTTTGATTAGACTTCGAGGCTATCCTTGGAACAAGGACAGCGATATCTGACTGAGAAGAGGAGTTGGGGACTTTTTGGAGTTCCTCAGAAAGAGATTCAAGCGGAGTTGTGAGGATCTCAATTTAGGTGTGCCTGCCACATTACCGTAGCTCATTAAATTTAAACGGGAGTAGAGAGAGTTTTCGCAGATTTCAGCGTTTCTCAGTCCTTAGAGAGGGAGAAAATTTGCGGTGTGTTTTCTGCAAGAGACGCATACTGTTGTTAGTGATGAACCCACTGGCGATGGAGTGGGGAGGGGGGGTCTACATAGCCATTCAGCCGAACTCGAGTGGGGTGGCCTTTCTGTTGGCCCCGTATTTTCTGCCAAAATGTTTTAAAAGTTGCAAGAAGTTGTGCCAGGACGTTTTGCCTTCCCATTGGCCTGAGCCTGGATGGATGCCGTCGCCTTTGCATTTTCATTAACTTGTATTGCCCCTAGCTCCGGCACGATGGCAGGCGGCCTACTTCAGGGAGGGTGACTGCTCTGTTGAGCACAATTGATAGGGGAGAGGTGTCTTCCTGGTGGGGATTTTAATTGCACACTTGACGGCGCGAGAGACCGTTTCTGGTACTCAGTGTGCCCCTGCTGTAGCGAAGAAGCTGAGAGGAGTTGAATGAATCCTTTTAGTTGGTTTTGATGCCTGGCGGAACCTCCACCCGGATTCCACTGCTTTTCGCGGAGGTCTGAGGGGTGGTGGTTCCCGCATTGAGCGAATATATATTTCACGAGCGTTTTGTTTTCCCGTGTCTCGGCGGCATCAATGCGGCTGGTGCCGTGCTCGGACCACTGTATGGTGCGTGTGGATTTCAATCCAGCTCGGCTCGGGCTGGGTCCGGTACTGGCACTTTAGCAAAGGCTGCTAGAGGATCGAGTGTTTCCGGGAAGATTCAGTCGGTTTTGGGGGAAGTGGAGAGTGAGGCAGAGGTGCTTCTCTTCCCTGGCAGTGGGTTGGATGTGGGGAATGAAATGCTCACATCGGTCTCTTTTGTAAGGATGATTACGTGGGGGTCGACGGAAAGCGGGACTCAGCGGTTTCGAGAGGCTTGAGAGGGAGATACGGGACGCAGAGTCCTCGTTGGGTTCGGTTTGGTGAAGACTCCTGCGAATGGGGAGAGTTCAGAATGAGAAGGAAGCATTGAGGAAGCCTGTGCTTGAGCGGTCACGGGGCGCCTACGTGAGGTCGCGGGTCCAGATGCTGCGCGATCGGGGACGAAGCTTCGCATTCTTTTTCTCTCTGGAGAAGGGGCGGGGAGCTCGCAAACAGCTCGTGGAGCTGCTCGCGCGACGGGTTCCTCTGTCATGATCCAGTGAGGATAAGTGCCTTTGGTCAGGTCCTTTTATGGGTCCTGTTCACTGCGGGATAGATTTCAAACAGGGAGTCAGTGAGATCTGTGGGAGGGTCTGGACTGTAGATAGGGGGGTGGCAGAATCTTCTTGATGGCCCCTTATTCATTTTTGGAGGAGTTGACTCGTGCCCTGCATAGCTCAGTGAAGCGGTAAGTCCCCTGGGATGGATGGGCTGACGGTTAGAGTTTGTTAGAGCGTTCTGGGTGGTTTCTTGGTGGAGATTACATGTTGGTTCTGGGGGGGAGGGGAGCCCTGGCGACCGGGGGATGCCCTCTCGTGGCGTAGGGCAGTTGTTGTCCTGCTGCCCAAGAAGGCGTGAAACTCCGCTTGTTGAAGAACTGGCGCCCGGTCTCTCCCTATGCAAGAGTATAAAGTTTTTGCACTCGGGCAATGGCCAAATCGCTGGGCTCCTGCTGTCTCAACATGATTTCATCCTGACCAGTCCGATACAGTCCCTGGCTGGTCCATTCAGGATAACATTCCACCGGTAAGGGACCTGGATTCATCTAGCACAGGGGCACTGGTAAGCCTGCTGCTTTTTGTTCTTGATCAGGAGAAGGCTTTTGATAGGTGGAAACATGAATACCTTTACGGGACGTTGCAAGCGTTTGGGTTTGGGACCGCATTTTCGTGGCCGGTGTCCGGCTTTTGTACCTGCAGTGGAGTGCCTTGTGAAGGTTAATGGTGCGTTGTTGTTCCTTTTCTTTTGGGAAGGGGGGTCCGTCAGGGGTGCCCCATGTCGGGTCTTTTGGTCGGTGTGGAGCGTTCTGTGTCTTCGGAGGTGGAGGTTGACAGGCCTGGCCCTACCTGGCCGGGGGTGGAGGTGGTTCTTTCGGCGATATTTATGCCGATGATGTACTTTTTTCCTTATGCTCTCTGATCAGGGTGACCTGCGGAGGATGCGTGACTGCCAGGAGATTTCTGCATCTTCTGCTGGATTAACTGGAATAAGTGTTCTTGGACTTTTAGTGGTGAGTGGCTGTAGACACCTGCCAGAGGAGATGGTTAATGTTTGCGTGGAAGTACCACGCCCTCCTCTATCTGGGGGTGTACCTGGAGTCCACTGAGGTTGCTTGGCGGCAAACTGGAGGGAGTTGGAAGACGAAAGATGATAGCCCGGTTGGGGCGCTGGTCGGCCTGCTTGGAGTTCTTTCCTTTTCGTGGGGAGGGTGTTGGTCATAAACAGCTGGTGGCTTCCCATGTTATGGTACGGCTGGCTACTCTTGTGCCGCCCTCTATTTTGCAACTGCCTTTACAGCAGAAGCTGCGTAGATTTCTTTGGGGGAAATAGGAAGCACTGGGTTTTCCGCGGCGGTCCTGAGTCTCCCGTTGAGGAGGGCGGCAAGCTGGTATGTGTGCGTACCAGGTGGCAGCTCTCCGCTCAGGACTCTGCGGAGGTACATGTTCGAAGAGAACCCACCCAGATGGCACGCTATGGCAGTATTTTTTCCGTCGGGGGTCGTTGTTAAGGGGGATCTCACGGCTCCCGGGGTGGCGGGTTATCAGTCGACCGCCCTAAGGGGCTTGCCTGTCTTCTACGGGATGTGCTAAGACGTGAGGAATTTGGTTGTATTTCAGCCAGGTGTTGTTAAGAGGGGAGGGGGTTGTCGTGGTGCGGGATGTGGCGTCCTCAACCTGTCATGGCGGGTTGTCGAGGAGAGGAGAGTGGCCTGAGTGTTCTGATAGAGCTTACACCCGTCCATCAATTATGTCATCGGGCCTAGGATCGATATTTCTCGGGTACCGGTTCCACACAATCTAAGCCGCCTTTCTGAGATGACCAGATTGCCATTCGTGATGCGAAGAGACGCACACTGTACAGGATTGCTCCTGCCACATTTTGCACCCTCCTTACCTTCGTCTCTCGTCCCGATACACCAGGGCGGACGGTGTTACCACCTGAAGGCGGGGGAGGTCCTCCAGGGGGGTCCTTCTATAAGCGAGTTGTTTCCCCTTTACATTGGGGACCTGGGGTGGAAGAGTGTTGCACAGAGCGGGTGGTTTGTAATAATCTTTTGAGCTCGGTTCACAGGGCTCGTAGCAGCATGTAATTTCTGTGGCGGAGCAAGAGGGTACCGTGTTCCACGTGTATTATGGGTGTGAGAGGATACTGCCCTGTACCATATCGGAAGGGGTTGTGTTCCTCAAGTTCTGGTTTCATTTTAGTCCCACGATTCTAGGTTCGGCACAAGGCGGGAGTGGGGAGAGCCGAGTGGGGGGGGGGGGAACTTCCGGCGGTTTGCTCCTGGGCTGGACAAGATGGCCATTCGCAGGTCCAGGCAGCGGGCGGTCGATGGTGGCTAGAGTCGGCTGCCCTGCCCCTGTTGGGCCTACGTCCGTGCACGTGTGTCACTGGAGCGGGAACATGGGTTGGTCCCACGGGGCCTCTGGAGGCCTTCCGTGGGCGCGGTCTCCGGTGGGGTTCAGTGTATTGTAAACAAAGGATTTTATTGTTGTCTTAATGGTTGTATATAGTGCCATTTTTGATTAGGTTGATGTGTTGTATATATGATTGTGGCAATAACGTTTTTGAAGAAAAAAAAGAGAGAGAGAGGGGAAAGAGAACACTATTTGACGTTACCGACTAAGAATTTAATATTGAATTGCTTTAAATTGCTATTCTGTTGTTACTGCTTACGCTGCGAAGAACGTTGTAGCATCAATAAAGGCCTAGAGGTCTATTGCGAGTTTATGTACAGGGACATATCTGTCCATGCACTGTAAACTTGTATTTATACTTAGCATTTTAAATAGGTATGTCATGTTTTATACTTTGGAAATATAAAATTTATTTTTCATGCCAAAAAAAAAAAAAAAAAAAACAAGAAAGATACATATGGGTGTTTGGAGATGTTAGGAAGAATCGAAAATCCAAACTGGGACGTGATTATTATTTTATTCACGGTACATAAAAAACGTACTCAAGACTAGATTATTTTTTGGTGGAACTCAAAGCTTATTTCATTTACAAATAATTCGAAATACCACAATATAATAATTTAGGATCATGGCCCCTTTATCATTATGATTAAAACAAATGGTATAAGACGGAGAAACAGGCACAATGGAGACTTAACCCACACATTTTAAAGGATAAAAAGCATCCCAGCGGGAATATCTTACTAATAAAGGATTATTACATGCTTTGAAAATAAATGATAAACACTGAACATCTGCCTCCTTCTAGGGGAAAATTTAAAGCATTTACTCGTGGAGCCATGATCCTCTAGCATTTCATAATAAAGGAATCGATGATGAAAACAGGCATTGTGAAAGGGAAATTAAACAATAATACATAGGTGAATAAGTGGCGGAGCTGGTGGCAGCTGCGGCTACCTGAGCAGTCGTCTGTTTTCTCTTTTTTTTTTCGTCTTTTGTGTTGTTCTAGTTAGAGTTTTGGTTTATTAGGATGTGTTTGTGTGGGGGGGGGGGGGGGGGAGGAGGAGGGTGGGGAAAAGTTGGGGAACCAGGGTTTTTGTTCTCCTTCGGGGGGGATGCGGACCCTTTTCTTGTCGTAGTCCCCCGTCACCGTCTCCGTCGGTGCTGAGGGCCTAATGGCGGAGTGGTGGCCCTCGGAGCTGTGGCGGCGTTCAGAGCTCAGTGTTCCAGCGGCGGCGGCGGCGGCCCAGCTTCGGGGCTTCGGCGCTCCAGGCAGTTGCTCCAGCGGAGCTCTAGAAGCGGCCCGGCCTCGGCGCTCCGCGGCTCTAGGCGGGTGCTCCGGCAGCGGCGGCTTCGGGCTTCGGGGCTTCGGCGCTCCAGCAGTTTTGCTTCAGGGCTCTTCAACCAGCGGACCGGCTTCGGCGCTCCGGCGGCTCTCCAGCGGCTCTTCAGCAGCGGCCGGCTTCGGCGCTCCGGCGGCTCTCCAGCGGCTCTTTCAGCAGCGGCCCCTGGCTTCGGCGCTCCGGCGGCCTCTCCAGGGCCTCTTCACCCAGCGGCCCGGCTTCGGCGCTCCGGGGCTCTCCAGAGGCTTACCAGCGCGGCCCGGACTTCGGCGCTCCGGCGGCTCTCCGCGGACTCTTAGCTGAGGCCCGGCCTTCGGCGTCCGGCGGCTCTCCAGGGCCTCTTTCAGCAGCGGCCGGGCTTCGGCGCTCCGGGCGGCTCTCCAGTGTGTGCTCCAGCAGCGGCCCGACTTCGGCGCTCCGGCGGCTCCAGCGTTCGCGTGGTCGATCCAGACTGGAGCTGTGGTGGTGTTCCAGCAGCATTCCGCAACGGCGGCGGTTGAGGCCTGGATTCGGAGGCTGGCCGCGGGCTAGTGGACGAATGACATCGGAGGCCTGGATCATCAGTACAGAGGCGGGGAACTTATAGGGGAAAAAGACAAAGACTTTAAGGACTTTTGCTTCCACCACAGTGAGGAGGTGCCTGGGGAACTCACTGTGGTGGATGTTTAAAAGTGTTTATTGTGTGTTTTGTTTAATTTATTACATGTTATGATGTAAGAGTTACAAATTTCGTTCAGACCGAAAGGTCTGAATGACAATAAAGTGAATTGAATCGGAATCTGAATCTGAATACGGCTTCACAACCTGATTAAAACACAATAAAATTGCGTTATTTTAAATATAAATTAAATGAATATATTCAGACCAAGTTGCAAATGGTTATCAATATACTAAATCAATTACACTTTGAATTGGAGATAAACCTCAAATATTACTTGCTCGTCAATTACGGAAAACTGGACGGGGAAAGAAAAAACAATTCATAGGTTGAAATCAGAAAAGGAAAAAGGAGAACCACTAGTATCTAACCATTTAAGGACATTATCAACGGAGAGATTTCTGCAATATTATCAAAACCTTTATTCTGCCAAAACGATAGGATCACTGGACAAGGGATAGAAGCTTCCTTAACAAAAATTTTAATCTTAAAGGGGTAGATTTGAAAGATTGTGAATTATTAAAGGCTGAAATAACAGTAAAAAGAAATTGAAGAATCTATCAGATCACTAAAAAATGGTAAATCCCCGGGAAACATATGGCATTGGCTCGGGATTTTTATAAAAATTCTATGATCTGATTGCCGCGTTTAAAGGGACACTGTATGAACATATTTATTACCGAACATGAAAATATTCCAGAAACGATCTAAACGAATCTATTATAACAATTCTATACCAAACATAGATAATGATCTGGAGGCCCCAGGTTCATATAGAGCTAAATACTGACCAAAAACATTTTACTAAAATCCTAGCACAAAGATTAGTTACAGTGATTAATAAACTAATACACCCAGATCAAACAGGGATTTATACCAAAAGGTATTCCTCTTATACCTGAGACGATTATTCAAATGTATATACTCAAAAAGAAGTAATAACAAAGACCTAGCAAATATTTTGTTTAAATTACTGAGAAAGCCTTTGCCCAAGTGGAATGGCCCTATTTATTTTTGGTTATGGAAATGTTTTCATGCCTGGGCGAGAGTGAGAAATTTAATACATGGGTTTTGTAAAATATTATATACTAATCCAAAGGCTAGATTATCAACAAATACTATTCTCAACTAATTTAAGCTTATCTCGGGGTGTGGACAAGGATGTCCGTTATCCCCGCTATTATTTTGCACCTTGTAAAATAGAACCATTAAGCACAAAAGTGTGGGTCCAAATCCTGAAATATCATGGGTATTAAACTAAAGATAATGAATATAACTATCTCCTTTTACACAGACGATGTATTAAGTTACATCACAAAACCTGAAGTAAGTATACTAACATTAAATTTAAGAAATCAATATGGCTCTTGTTTCAGGATACAGAAATTAATTGGAATAAAAGTGAAATTATGCCAATAATGGAAAGTAATCCACATTATACTCAACAATTCCCTTTTAAAATAGTTAAATGAAAAACTCAAATACTCTTGGAATTTATGTAACAAAGAGATTACTTCTTTGTTTAAATCTAATTTTCTGCCTTTATTGAAACAAAATACATAAGGAATATTTTATACTGGAAAACATACCTATTTAATGTTGGGTAAGAATTAATGCGATAAAAATGATTTCCCTCCCGCAATTACTGTACTTTTTCAATTATCCCGATTACTCTCAAAGATTTTTATTAAGAAGGTGACTATTGTCACCAATTTTAAGGAACCTTAAAATTCTGGGATTATATATACATGGAGGTTTAGCTCTACCAAATTTTTATGTTTTATTTTGGGCATTTAATATTGAAAATATGAACTTTTGGGTTGGGAGAATAGAAACTGGAACCATACAACCAGTTTGTGTTAAAAATGTAAAGGAAGATTGTTTTACTCTTTGAAATTGGATCGATACTATTTGTAATACTAAATTAAGCAAAAAAACTATCAAAGAAAACCCAGTAATAGCAGTGGAATACGCATTTGGAAAACAATTAAAGAAGACGCTAAATTGGAGTGTTTACATTATCACTTCCCAGTGTAAAACAATTGCTACATTGAAACCCTCAATGATGGAATAAAAGTTTTTACAATGGAAAAATCATGGAATTATTAAGATGGGCCCAGCGTTCCTATAGGGAAGAATCCTTTCTCTCATTTCAGGAACTACAACAAAGTTTAGGGCTTCACTCAAAAGACTACTTTAGATAACTACAAATCAGATACAATGCTAAGTCAAATACACAGGAATTATAGAAATAGAAAGACAGAAATTCTTGATGAATTTCTCTCTTCATACGCTTATCCCTCAGCTAAGCTCCACATATATACTCCTCTTATATAGCCATATGAATGGCCTCAACTACCTTCGTGTGGGGCAGCGAATTTCAGGTTTCACCGCTCTCTGTGTGAAAAATGTTTTTTCTCCTCTCGGTCCTGAAAAATGTCCCTCTTATCCTTAAACTGTGACCCTTGTCTGGGACTTCCCCAACATCGGGAAAAATCTTCCTGCATTAGCCTGTCCAACCTTAAGAATGTGTAAGTGTCTATAAGATCCCTCCTAAAATCTTCTAAATTCTAGCGAGTACAAGCCGAATTATCCGGAAGACAATTCTGATTAAATTTGATCCATTTACAGCTGTAAAAATACATGATAAGGGAATAACTTTTAGTGCAAGGTAAAGGCAAGTAAAGTTAAGGAGATCAATGATAGTTCAAGGTCACCATTTGCAATGTTTTAAGACTTTGTAAGAAGAGAATGGCAATTAGAGGGGCTTTTGGTATTGACACCACATATTATGGAGGGATATGGATCATGTGCAGGCTAAAGGGATTTGTTTAATCTGGGACATGATGTTGTGCCTCAGATATCTGGGCTGAAGGGCAGGGATGGAACTCAGGTCCCTGGTGCTGCAAGGCAGCAACTTAACGCTGTGCCACAAACTCCGTAGTACGGGTGTTGTTAAGCTCCGAGAGATTGCGGGAGAAGATTCACAAGGATGTTGAGGACTAGAGACCTTGATACGTAGGGACGAGGGTTTTGGGGCAGCAAGGATTTATTCCTTGGAGTGCGGGAGAATGAGCTTGATCTTACAGAGGTGTTTAAGATCATGAGCAGGATTAGGACAGAGTGAATGCACGAATTTTTCACCCAGAGTAGGAGAATCATGAAAACCTAAGGACAGAGGTTCAGGATAGAACATAGGGGGGAGAAGAATAAATAGGAACCTGAGGTGCAAACTTTGGTACATAAGGGTGGTGGTGATGGATGGAGTTTGAGGAGCTATTTAGACATTTGTTTATGAAACATTAAGCAGTACATGGATTAGGATAGGTTTTCAGGTATATGGGCCAAAATGCAGGCAGGTGGGACTAGTGTAGATGGGGCATGTTGGTCAGTATGGGCAAATTGAGCTGAAGGGGCCTGTGTTACTTGAGCTATATGTCTATTGTGGGTCTGTGAGGTGCCCTCTATGCCAATACACAAGGCTGAAGGCCGGTATCCTTCTATGGCCATACCTACATTCTCTACTTCCTCGCCTCGTCTGTTATCCAGACAAATACTGGCAGTTCTTCTGCCACATGGTGTTCAGTGTCCCCAGTGGCTGATTGTTTACATAGAAGTCCCCCTCCCTCTTTACAGTGGAAACCCAGGGTAGGGAGTGGGTTGCATGGTCAGTGCCAGCAATAGATGAGTCGGCAAGGGGGTGGCACAGCAGTAGTGTTGCAGCCTTAAGTGCCACTGACCCGGGTTTTCATAAGGTTTTAGAGGAATATGGAATAAAATCAGGAATGCTTAAAACATTTTCTCAAACAGATCTTTGTAACTTCTGTAACCTGCAGATATCAGACTTTAATTTTTATTATTATTTTTTAAATTCTTTATAAGAAGCAGCAAGTGTACAAAAATATAACCAGCAGCATATGACATAATACATGTTATTGGTACAACATTCCCAAAAAATTTTTTGCCTTTTAGCTATAAGTTAAAAGAAGAGAGGAAAAAAGCAAGAGAGAAAAAGTGGAATGTAAAGAGATAGAACCTAGACTACTAAAGTGGGTTGCAGCCAAAAGAGTGAGTAAAGTAATAAGGAAGGAATAGAGAAATAAAAGACAAAAACAGAAAGAAAAAAAAGTGATGATATACCTGCTCTCACATATCCCTCCCCATGAAATCACCCAGCCCGTTTAATTTTTACTTGGAAGTCACGTAGGTGATACGTGCTGTGAAGAAGGCCCGCCAGGGTTACCTCAATGACAGCGTTCATTTACGTCCAGCGCATTGTTTCGCCACCCCGAACGGGGCTGCGAGGGCACAGCTCCCCAGCGGCCCGGGTAAGTTTGAAGAAAACTCTGCAGGTAGTGTCTTTTTAAACACTTTTCTGCAGGTTATTTAGCTCCGTTTTATTTTTAAAAACTGGCTTGCGAAGTCAGTTTGGAGTTACAACATGGACCGGTTCCGGGCGGAGAGTGCGCTCCAAGCTGCGGGTCTAGCGACGAGACGCATTATTGATCGAGGTCGGGAGATACGTACCAGACCTCGGTTCCGATACCGGGAGGCCCGTTTCACGACTAACCACCAGTGGAAAGTGCTTCCCAGGCCAGTGCCTGAAAAACTCAACAGCTGTGGCTGCTAAGAGGCACAGCAAGGCCACAAGTAAAACAACAGGCCATACTATCTGATGATTCAAATGACGGTGGTGATTCTCCCCCAGGGGCTAAAGAGATGTGGGGAAAAAATGCAACAGATGAACACATGCTGCAGCTTTTGGTACAGCAAGGGGCTAAAGCCACAGAGACTTCTCAGACAATTGAGCAGCAGGGATCCTGTGAAGAGGGATTACCTGGAATACCCAGCCGTGGTGAGCGCCTGTTATAGGACTGGGGGATGCCTCCCCAGAATATCAAATGGGAGACAGATGCGGGGCAGGATGCAGCTGACCCTATGTCTGGTGTCCCTGCTTATGTGCAGACACAGAGCACAGAGCCCTTGCTCCGGGTGTACCGGACATAGCAATGTTTTTTGCTATTCCACCGGAGGGAACAGGTGAGGCCATGGAGGAATATCTCGCAACTAATATTAATTATTTAGTTTCTCACCAGCTACAACCTATCTGTCATGCAGGAGACAAGCAGCAAATATAAAACACCTGTTAACTGTGCTTCATTAAAAGTGCCAATGGTGAACCCAGCAATATGGGCATCCATGAGTCCTTCCATGAGGGGGCAGGAGGTTCGTTATCAGCACGTCCTCAAAACTGGTGGCGGCCACGATCATTGCATTTGGCACCATGGTCCGAGGGACCGTGTTATCTTCCGTTACAGAAAGATATGTTAGCTATGATTTGTAACGTCTTCTTCGAAATTAACTGCATTCGTTAAAATTGCGATCAGGCCTACTTTAAATCAAAAATTTGCTGCACTCTGTAAGGCGACCAACGTCCAGGCGCCTGAACTCCTGTTTGGCTATCCGATCTGGTCAAGCAAATTAGAGATATTGATGAGGAGCTAAAACCATGGGGCTAATGAAGCCGGCCGCATCTCGTCCGTCTCTTCGGAAGCCGGGGATCGTTTACCGCAGGTCCGATCCGGGTGCTGGGCCCAGCAGAGGGAGGCCAGGGTGGCAACGAGGGTATCCACCACGTCAGGTTCCCTATAACCCCAACACGGCCAGACAACAATTTTCCAAAACACCGACAGAGGTACAGGGACTTTGTGTTCAAGTTACAAATTCGGGTGTGCAACCTCCTATTGGAGGTCGGTTACATTTCTTTTATAACGAATGTGTGTTGTATAAACGTCTGATATAGTGTTCTTTATACTATATACTGTGTCAGGGTCCACCATTGAGTTTATCTCAGGGATAGATCCTTCTTTTCCAGACTAAGCCTAGTAAAGTGTTGGTGTTTTTCTGTTCCGGAGACTGAGCAAATCAATGTGGAGATTCAGAATTTGTTCCGTAAAGGTGTGATTGAAAAGCAGTTCATCATGCTCAACAATTTGTGTCTAATATTTTTCCCCAGTACCCAAAAGAGATGGTGGGTTGTCGAGTAATTTCCGGATCCCACTCAATTGAATACTTCAGTTCTCTATAGGCATTTTTTAAAATGGACACATTCGTTACTGCAAAGCAGCTGATGTCCCAGGGTTGTTATATGGCCACCATTGATTTACAAGATGCTTAATTATTCGGTGCCAATTCATGTTGATTATCGGAGGTACTTGAAATTTAATTGGATGGGACAGCTGTGGCAATATAGAGCATTGCCTAATGGATTAAGTTCTGCACCTAGGTTATTTACTAAATTTGGTGAAACCTGTTGCTAGGGCAATTGAGGGCCCACAATCACATTGTCCATGGCCTATTTAGATGATATCTTAATTGTGGGCACCACTCAAGAGTCAGCTGCAGCCTCTGTTACAGGAACCAAGAATCTCTTTGAATCATTGGGATTTTTTGGTCCATCCACTTAAGTCCAGGTTACAGCCAACCCAACAGATTGAGTATTTGGGGTTTCTTCTGGATTCAGTTTCATATGACAGTTACATTACCAGCTGCTAAGGTACTAGATATTGTTAATGTCTGTATTCGTCTTACACAAACCTCTTTACCCTTCCATCCTCGAGACGTTGCAAAGGTCATTGGGAAAATTGGTAGCAGCCTTTCCGGCAGTACAGTTCGGGCCTTTGCATTATCAACATTTGTTGCAAAGAGCAAGAGAACAAGCATTGAAACAGAAGGCAGGTCATTTTGATCGCCTTATGCAGTTACCCACACGGCTCTGGCAGAATTGCAGTGGTGGTTTGTTAATATTAGCCAAGCAACCAATTACATTTTGGTGGACGAAACCTTCAGTGAATTTTACAGACTGATGTTAGCGCTCTCCGATGGGGGGGCTACAGACACAGAGTCTAGCTGTGGGGGTAGATGGACTGAGAAAGAGCACTTGCTTCTTCACACACATGGTATTAATTACCTGGAGTTATTGGTGTTTTTTATGGCTAAAAGCATATTTCTCCACCATGTCAGATTTCTACATTCAACTCCAGATTGATAACACTACAGCTGTGGCATATATTAATCATATGGGAGGAGCAAGATCGGTGTTATGTGATAGTTTGGCAAATACTATCTGGATTGGTGTATTTTTCACGCCATCTACCTACCAGGGATAGATAATGTGGTAGCAGACCTTAGGTCGAGAAAATTTAATGACAATATAGAATGGATGATGAATGTCCAGCATATTTTTAAACCATTAGTTGCTAAGATTTGGTTTTGCCAGATATTTGACCTCTTTGCATGCAGACTGAATCACCTGTTTCCTAAATATGTCTCCTGGGTGCCAGATCCAGTGCAGTAAGCTGTGGATGCCGTTCTCGTTACACTTGGGGACACTCATTCTGCCTGATTCCGAAATGTCTTACTAAAATAGAGCGGGACTAACTCCGCCAATGGTGTTTTGGTGGTCCCAGATTGCCAACACAATCATGGTTCCCGCTTGGTACTGAAATGATGGCACAGCCATTCATGCGCATTCCCAGCAGCAGTCATTTTGTTGGTGCATCACCGTTACAGGAGAAAGTCACCCATTACATGACCATATCAATTTGTTGGTCTGCAGGTTCTGACCAGACCATTTCAAGGCCTGGATTATTGAACAGGACCATGGAGGTTTATGACTGCAGGGTGGTGAACTAGCACTAAAAAGCAATACCTCGTGCACATTAAGAAATGGGAATGCTTCTGTGTTACAGTCTAATATATCATATGCTACTGCTAGTATAAGGGATGTGTTGGAGTTCCTTGCTACTTTGCATTTTGATGATGCACTTAGTTATAGTGCTATTAACACTGCTCGCAGTGCTTTGGTCCTCTTATTTAGGGCAGTCTTCAGCACAACAACCTATTGGGTCCCATCCATTGGTTGTCCAGGTTTATGAGAGGAATTTTTAAAAACAAAAAACCCCCTCACCCCAGATATACAGCAATCTGGGATGTCAGTATAGTTCTCACACTGCTGCCGGCAATGGGCTCCAATTGCGTCATTATCTTTGCTAAAAAATTGACTCTTAAAGTGGTTATGTTAATGGCGTTGGTTTCAGCACAACGTGTCCAAACATTGCACTTGTTAAGAATAGATGATATGCATTTTTTCTCAAAGATGAGTTACATTTTATGTCTGTAATTTTTACTCAAACAAAGTAGACCAGGCAGGTCTGGAATCAGGGTGATGTTTAAAGCATATCCTGGTGACCAACTGTTATGTGTCGTTAAACATTTAACCCAATATGTTGAAGTTAACCAGGAGTCTGAGAGGTTCGGAGTAGGACTTCTCATTAGTCACAAAAAGCCATATCAGCACGGTGTCTGTGCAAACTATTTCTAGATGGTTGAAACAGGTGCTCAGTTTTCTGCGGGTATCGACACTGATGTGTTTAAAATCTCACTCCACACCAGGGCGGCGTCTACATCCGCGGCGAAGGCTCAGGACTTTGCCGCCAGATCAAATCCTCGGCGGCCCGCAGGGTGGTCTAGAAAAGGCAACTTTTTCTCGGTTTTTCGATAAACCACTTCAGGCAGAGCCACGTTTTGGGTCTGCTGTTTTGGGTTCCCTTTAATTTTATTGCTTTGTTTATACCATCGCTTATTTGTTTGTAATTTCCCCCTCATTATTCTGTTTGTTATTAAAATCGTTATTGAATTATTCAATGCAATGTTCAATATCTTCTTTATTGTACTACTGTGTCAACCGAACACAGCTTGTCGTATGGAGTGCATCTGCGGCATGCAAAACACAGAGCTTTGAACTCTCACAGTCACTTCACGTCAGCGTGTTACGATCCATGAAGTAAAAGATAAGACAAGGACTTAAAACGAGAACTCAGGAACAAGTCAACCATGAATAGTTTAGTCTCTGACCAGTGATAAAGTTTGAGATTTGATTCTTGATAGAGTGGATTTTGCAGTGGAAGTTTGTTGTGACATGTTGATTACGGGATTAAGTGTCGTCACAACACCCTCTACAACCTATTTAGAGAGTCATCTAGGACTAGTTCTATGTTTCTACGAGGCTATGTTACATCGTGCTATTTGTTATTTGTTTCTGTGTTTTCACGCCCCGCCGCTGCTTTGAAGTATGACGCGCCATGCGCCTGGCGGGCCTTCTGCACGTAATCCCTCAAACGTCACTCCTCATAAAATAAAGATCAAACTTCAAACTGGTAAGTTCTCGTTTTAAATCTTACTATTAGATGTAACTCCCAAAAGTTGTGTTGTACCATACTATCCTTGTAATGAATCAAAGAATGGTGTCCAATTCTTTGAAAAATGCTCTGGTTTTTCTGCTAAGACAAGTCTAATATTTTCAAGATGTAGCATCTCAGACATGTTTGTAATCCACATTTTAAGAGCAGGGACAGATATATGTTTCCAAAATTTCAGTATTTGTTTTTTCGCCGTTATCAGACCATAATTAAGGAAACGTCTTTGAAATAATGATAGCTCAAAGCAGGCTTCTGACGTACCTAGAATAATCAATTTCGTGTCGGGGTCCAATTTTGTTTTTAGCGTTTTTTGAGCGAATGTCAAAATTTCCTCTCCAAAAAATTATGTAATTTTATGCAAGCTTTAATTTTTAAAGTCAAATAATATTTTCATCAGTTTCTGTTAAGCATTCCCAGTCGCTGCTCCATTTGCTGTGTTTATCAAGGATTTTTCTGTTTTTAGTTTAGTTTAGGAGAGACACAGCGCGGAAACAGGCCCTTCAGCCCACGGAGTCCTTTGAACTGACCCAGCGATCCCTGCATACTAGCATTATCCTACGCACTGCGAACAATTACAATTTTTACTGAAGCCAATTAAACCTACAGACCTGTACGTCTTTGGAATGTTGAAGGCAACCAGGACCAACCGGGGAAAACCCACTCGTCACGGGGAGAACGTACAAACTCTGTACAGACAGCACGACCGTAGTCAGGATCGAACCCGGGACTCTGGTGCTGTAAGGCAGCATCTCTACCCAAGCTGCTCCACCGTGGTCTAACATGACCCCTTTCCAAAATCAATGCTTCCCTTCCATAATCTGAAACTATAGTGCACATGGGTCAAGTGCACAACTCAAACTGCATAGGATTGAACAAGGAAAGAATCAAAGCTTAAAATAATGGTGCCCTGTGGTCTAAATTGTGGCTGGCTGATTAAGTTTCTTGATCTGTCTGTAGGAAGTGTTGGCTGGTTGCAAATTAATAGTGTATGTCAATGACCAGGTAAATTACGTCCTGTGAACCAATGTTAATTATTCCTGACCTTTGATCTTAAGTTTTACATCTATTATTTCATGTAACGGCAGTTTCTATAACTTTCTCAATGTCCAACTTTGATAGCCATTACTACTCGGGGATGTGGTGGAGATATAGTTTACGCACTCTCCGCACTGTGGCAAAACTTGCAACAGGGACTTATCAATATAAGGCAAGTAAGGCATACACCTTCTTTCCCACCCTGTCCACTTGTGTTGCTATTTTCCTGGTTATGGACTTGTGCACACGGTATTCGGGGTTCAGTATTGATGTGGATAGAGAACTGGCTAGCAAACAGAAGCAAAGAGTAGGAGTAAACGGGTCATTTTCTCTCTCCATCACCCCTGGCACCTGTACTAATCAAGAATCTATCTCTCCAGCCTTCGATAGCAATGAATTCCAAATTCACCACACGCTGATTAAATAAATTCTTCCTTATCTCCTAAAGAAACTTCCCTTAATTCTGAGGCTATGACCTCTGGTCCTACACTCTCCCCCCTAGTGGAAACATCCTCTCCACATCCACTCTATCCAAGCCTTTCACTATTCGCTAGGTTTCAATGAGGTCCATCATCCTTCTAAACTCCAGCGACTACAGGACTGGTGCCGTCAAATCCATCATTGCTCCTAAGGGTTCAGCCTTTTACTGTTACTGAACACTCTCGTCTTAAATTCCATCTCCCAAAGAGCAACACATCACCCCAGCCCAGATTAAACGGCATCTCTCATTTCCCCACCCATATTTTGTCACTTTGTGTTTTTTGCTAAATGTTTCCTCATGTTGGCTCTCGCTCTTCCACCAATCATCCCAGTGGGAGGAAGGAGGGAACAGTCCACCAATGATAGGCACACAATGGCTATCTAATACGCTGCTGTGTTACGCACAGTTTATTTACCTTGTAATATGCGTGGAGATGATCCGACAGTTCTTGGATGCTGCCAAATGCCAAATGCCAAAGGTTGTGACGAATTACCTTTTGTTTCAAAAAGGCTGTTATTGTAGAGACCGTCTTGACAATACACCACACTCTCAACTTTAATCTGGGCCTGCAACAGCATTTCTGCTTCCGTTTCTTGCTTGTGGCTCATAGTTGCAATTATGACCTGCACACACAAAGACAAAATGAGCAAATATGTCATGGAGCCCTTTGGCCCTTCTTGTCCTTTCCAACCAAGGTGCCCCATCTACACCAACACTACCTGCCTGTGCTTGGCCCATATCCCGCTAAACCTTTCCTATCCAAGTACCTGTCCAAATGTCTTAAATGTTTTATAGTTTCTACCTCAACTAAGACTTCTGGCAGCTCATGCCATATACCCACCACCCTTAGTGTCAGAAAAACATCTATAACTACTGTCTGAGAAATAAGTATGGTTAGGAATTACTCACTGCACCCATTACATGGTGGTGGCTGAAGTTGCCCCACATATTCCCATTAAATATTTCCCCATGCACCTTAAACCTATGACCTCTGTTTTTTCTTCTTTCCCTTCTCAGGGTAAAATCAGGGTACCCTGATTCTGCTCTATCTATTTCCCCCAATGATCTCATATATCTCTGTAAGATCACCTTTCATTCTCCTATGCTCCCAAGGAATACAGCCCTAGCCTGTCCATCCTCCCCTACAGCTCAGGCCCTCAAGATCTGGCACCAACCTCGTATCTTCTCTGCTCTCTTTCCACCTTAACAACATATTTTCTATAACAGGGAGAGCAAAAACTGAACACAGTACTCCAACTGTGGCTTCATCAACATCTTGAACGGCTGTAAACCCAACATGTTGTTAAAGAAGGAACTGCAGATGCTGGAAAATCGAGAGTACACAAAATGCTGGAGAAACTCAGCGGGGTGCAGCAGCATCTATGGAACGAAGGAGATAGGCAACGTTTCGGGCCGAAACCCTTCTTCAGACCGGTTTTGGCCTGAAATGTTGCCTATCTCCTTCGCTCCATGGATGCTGCTGCACCCGCTGAATTTCTCCAGCATTTTGTGTACCCCCTGTAACCCAGCATCTCAACTTCATATGTGGTCAGATCCAGGCTCTTTTTTCTGGTGGGCAAGTTTAGAATCCAAAATGGCTTTGGGCTCCATGAAACTACCAAACTACCACCTACAAAATGTGCTACAGTTACTTGCCCAGGTGATTCCAACAGCACCTCCCAATTCCCACAACCTCCCACTAAAACCTGAGGTTTAAGGTGGCACGGTGGCATAGCAGTAGAGCTAACTGCCTTACAGTGCCAGAGACTAGGGTTCGATCCTGACTACAGGTGCTGTCTGTATGGAGTATGTACCTTCTCCCCGAGAAAACTGTGTGGGTTTCCTCAGTGATCTTCGGTTTCCTCCCACACTCCAAAGACATACAGTTTTTGTAGGTTAATTGCCTTGGTATGAATGTAAAATTGTCCCCAGTGTGTGTACGGTAGTGTTAATGTGCGGGAATTGTTTGTCGGTGCGGACTCGGTGGGTCGAAGGGCCTTTTTCCATGCTGTATCTCTAAACTAAAAAGGACATGGCCAATAGGTATAGGAGTTCACCCCTGCCTGCAGGTTTAAAATTAGTGTCACACACCATCCTGACTTGGTGGTGTGGATTCACCTTCCCGAATTCCTACTTGAATGAGACTTGATTGTATTTATGTATATCAGATTTGTTTGGATAACTTGCAAGACAAAGGTTACACCTTTCACATGACAATAATAAACCTAAACCCTGAAACTCCATTACCGAAAGGCAGAAGGTTCGTGTACAACAACCATAAAAATATCCCTTGTGATTTCTGCAATAGGAAAAAGACGATATTGCACATGCAAGTGATAACCAAGGTAAGACAATGTGGGGAACTGCCGTGACGCGGGGGGGGGGGGGGGGGGGGGGGGGGGGGGGGGGGGGGGGGGGGGGGGGGGGGGGGGGGGGGGGGGAAAGGGGGGCGGGGGGGGAAAAGAGTGGGGTGAGAACAAAGTCTATCTTGGTTTCATCCAGCATCTGCAGTTCTTTCCTACACAAGTTACAAAGTATCCAACCCCAGTCACTACCTCTTCTCCACTTTCCCATCGAGCAAATGTGCAGAAGTTTGAAAACGCACACCTCCAGATTCAGGGACAGTTTCTTCCCAGCTGCTATCGAGCCATCCTCCCACCTACTAGAGTGGTCCTGTGTTCCCATTTATCCCCGATGCAGACCGTAAAAATATCTTTAATCGTACTTTACTGGACATTACCTTGCACTCTTCGTTATACCCTTTATCCTCTATCTGCACACTGTGGATGGCTTGATTGTAATCATGCATTGTCTTTTTAATGACTGGGTAACACGGATCAAAAAAGCTTCACTTTTTTATGAAAGTCATAGTTTAACGGCCTGAAATGTCACCCATTCATAGTCATAGAGGGATACAGTGTGGAAACAGGCCCTTCGGCCCAACTTGCCCACACCATTGAACGTGTCCCAGCTCCACTCGTCCCATCTGCCTGCGCTTGGTCCATATACCTCCAAACCTGTACTATCCATTCCTTCTATCCTGCGATGCTGCCTGTCCCGCTGAGTTACTGCAACATTTTGTGTCTATCTTTAGTTTAACCAGCCAATCATTTAGGCTTTTTGCTGTGGATAGGGTGATGAATTGCAGTGTGTTCCTTGTCACAGGCTTAAGACTGAAGTATCCATTAACTTTGATGAATGTTCCTGCTTGGGTGCCCAGAGTTCTTGCAATTCAAAGACTACACCTTACGCATAGCAGTCACATACCTGTGATTGTCTTCAGTTTTGTAATTTCTGGATCTTTCAATGTAGAGACCTCTTCCTTAATGAAGGATTCAAAGGTATTGTAGTTGACAAACCCCGGCAGCTCTCTTCCACGGTATGAGCTTTCATATTGGGGAACTAAATGTTGCATGTGATTTTGGACTGACAGTGCAAAAAAAAAAATAACTTGATAAAATCTATTCTTTTCCAATCATGCATTTGGTGGCAATCTCATAGTCAGGCACACTCTGTACTTTCCAGCTTAACAAAATCCTTCCTCTGGTAAGGTGACCTAGACTGAATACAATACTGCAACTGCACCCTCACCCATACATCATTCAAATGCAACATAATATCCCAATTTCTATGCTTAATACCCTGACTGATGAAGGCTTCTTGACCACCCTATCTACCTGCTATGCCACCTTCAGGTCAGGGGGAGTTCCCCCTGCCAAGGGTACCATGTAATCCCGTGCTACCTGCTCCATGCTTGGGTAGTCGACGACTAAACCGTCTCCCCCACCTGGTTTGCTAGGTGAGGAGGGGGCTGTGGACTCCCAACAAGACCTGTAAAAAGGCGGATGAGCTTCTAGCGAGTCAATGGTCATCCACACTTCAGTAGTTGCGATCACTGTCGTACATAGCATTGTAAGGAATGATGATAAAGCACACACACCAAAATCCTGTACTTCCAGCGGCGGAGGTCCGCAGGAACTGGAAGTCATAGATGTGTGGTGCATCTATCACCATTCCCGTTGGAGTGACCACTGAGTCGCTAATGTTTTCAACGATGATGAATGAATAAATGACAAACCTGCACTCCTAGCTCCCACAGTTCTACAACACTCCACAGGCCCCTACCATTCACCAAGGCATGTTTGTGATCTGGGATCAGTTAAAGACTGCTCCAAATAATGCAGCATATTCTGAAGATGGATTCTGATCCGAAACGTCACCCATCCGATTTCTCCAGATGTTGCCTCACCCACTGAGTTATTCCAGCATTTTGTGCCTGTCTGGTAGAAACTGCATCTGCAGTTCCTTTCTCAGCATAGAACAAGCTGTACTGGTTAACACAGACCTTGAGAGCACAATAAGACAGGCCAAGCCTGGAAGGAATAACATTAAATAAGATGGTTTCCTATTTCTCCCAGTATTCATCCGCGGCATCTACCATCAATGATCCCTACCATATTGTCCTTGCCTCTTTTAGTTTAGAGATACAGCGTGAAACAGGCCCTGCGGCCCACTGAGTTCGCACTGACCAGCGATCCCTGCACATTAACACTATCCTACACACACTAGGGACAATTTACATTTATATCTAGCCAATTAACCTACAAACCTTTACACCTTTGTAGGCGAAAACCGAAGATCTCGGAGAAGAACCCACGTGGTCACGGGGGAGAACGTACAAACTCCGTACAGACAGCACCTGTAGTCAGGATCGAGCCTGGGTCACTGCCGCTGCAAGTGCTGTAAGGCAGCAACCTTATCGCTGCACCACCTTGCCGCTCCTTGCGGCTTCTAGCTGCTACCATCGGGCAGGAGGTTTCAAGAAAGTTGGAGGAGGAGCGGCAGCAGGTGAGGGAGAGTGGGGATTGGCTGAGAAGTAAGCTCTTGGGAGTTTTTACAGTGTTTTCTTTCGGTCGCGATAGATTTAAAAACTGGACAAGACCAACTACAGCGCATACCTTTCAAGAAGCTCAGAGGAGGAGGAGCGGCAGCAGGTGAAGGAGAGCGGGGATTGGCTGGGGAATTTAATTTGCAAATTGGTAAATCGGCGAATTAGGCATGTTATCAGCCAATATAAGCAAGGTTGCTCTCGGGGGGCGGGCAGTCGGGGAGCGGCCTTGTCGAGGGAAGTGTCTTGTGAGAAAAGTGCGAGTCTTTGGCTCAAGAGCCTTTGGCGAGGAGGCTGAGTTGGAAATTTGTCATTTCTGTCTTCTGAACAAATGGCAGGCATGATGGTGCAGTGTGTTTCCTGCAGGATGTGGGAAGTCAGGGACACTGCTGGTGCTTCTGGAAACTACACCTGCAGAAATTGTGTCCAGTTGCAGCTTCTGAATGAACGTGTTAGAGAACTGGGGAAGCAGTTGGATGACCTCAGGGCCATCTGGGAAAACAAAGAGTTTTGTGGCTGGACCTACAGTGAGGTTGTCACGCCAAGAATACAGGAAGAGTGAAGGTGGGTGACAGTGAGAAAGGGGAGTAACCTTCTTGTGCCGAATGAAAACAGGTACACTCTTTTGGGAGCTGTCGGGGCAGACAATGCTTCCAGTCAAAGCGGCGAACAGGTCGGTGGCTCCAATCCTAGTGGTGATGAGACTTGACAGGAAAGGCCGACGTCTGGCCTATAGTGGTGGGTGATTCCATTGACCAAAGTGCGGATGGGAGATTCTGTGGCGGCAGGCGAGGATGACCTGTTGCCTCCCTGGAGCCAGGGTTCAAGATATCACAAACCGACTTCAGAACATCCACAAGAGGGAAGGTGAACAGCCGGCAGTAATTGTGCACGTGGGCGCAAACGATGTCGGGAGGAAGAGGAAGAAGGTTCTGCAACGCGAGTTTAGACAGTTAGGAAGAAGAATGAAAAGCAGGACTTCTTGGATGGTTATCTCTGGATTGCTTCCAGTACCGTGCGCTAGTGAGGGCAGGAACAGGGAGATGGGGGAATGGTGGGGAATTCCACAAATTCACAACTCTCTGGGTGAAAACGTTTTTTCTCACCTCATAAAAACATAGACATAGAAAATAGGTGCAGGAGGAGGCCATTCGGCCCTTCGAGCCAGCACCGCCATTCATTGTGATCATGGCTGATCGTCCCCTATCAATAACCCGTGCCTGCCTTCTCCCATATCCCTTGACTCCACTAGCCCCTAGACCTCTATCTAACTCTCTCTTAAATCCATCCAGTGATTCGGCCTCCACTGCCCTCTGTGGCAGGAAATTCCATAAATTCACAACTCCCTGGGTGAAAAAGTTTTTTCTCACCTCAATCTTAAATGGCTTTCCTTTATTCTTAGACTGTGGCCCCTGGTTCTGGACTCGCCCAACATTGGGAACATTTTTCCTGCATCTAGCTTGTCCAGTCCTTTTATAATTTTATATGTTTCTATCAGATTTTCCCCTCATCCTAAACTCCAGTGAATACAAGCCTAGTCTTTTCAATCTTTCCTCATATGACAGTCCCGCCATCCCAGGGATTAGTCTGGTGAGCCCTACGCTTCACTGCCTCAATCACAAGGATGGCCTTCCTCACATTCGGAATCCAAAACAGGACACAATACTCCAGATGTGGTCTCACCAGAGCCCTATATAGAAACATAGAAAATAGGTGCCGGAGTAGGCCATTCGGCCCTTCGAACCTGCACTACCATTCAATATGATCATGGCTGATCATCCAATTCAATATCCTGTACCTGCCTTCTCTCCATACCCCCTAATCCCTTTAGCCACAAGGGACACATCTAACTTCTTCTTAAATATAGCCAATGAACTGGCCTCAACTACCTTCTGTGGCAGAGAATTCCACAGATTCACCACTCTCTGTATGAAAAATGATTTTCTCAACTCGGTCCTAAAAGACTTCCCCCTTATCCTTAAACTGTGACCCCTTGTTCTGGACCTCCCCAACATCGGTATACAACATTACAACGGTATACAACATTCAGTATACAACTACAGAAGAACCTCTTTACTCCCATACTGAAATCCTCTTGTTATGATGGCCACCAATCTATTAGCTTTCTTCACTGCCTGCTGTACCTGCACGCCAACTTTCAATGACCGGTGTACAAGGACACCCAGGTCTCGCTGTACCTCCCCCTTACCTAATCTAACCCCATTGAGATAATAATCTGTCCCCTTGTTTTTGCCGCCAAAGTGGATAACCTCACATTTATCTATATTATACTGCATCTGCCACACATCTCCCCACTCACTCAACCTGTCCAGGTCACCCTGCAACCTCCTAACATCCTCTTCACAGTTCACACTGCCACCCAACTTTGTGTCATCCGTAAACTAGCTAATGTTGCTCCTAATTCCCTCTTCCAAATCATTAATATATATGATAAACAGTTGCGGCCCCAACACCGAGCCTTGTGGCACTCCACTCGCCACTGCCTGCCATTCTGAAAAGGACCCGTTCACTCCTACTCTTTGCTTCCTGTCTGCCAACCAATTTTCTATCCATGTCAACACCCTACCCCCAATACCATGTGCTCTAATTTTAGTCACCAGTCTCCCTTGCGGGACCTTATCAAAGGTTTTCTGAAAGTCTAGATACACTACATCCACTGGCACCCCTTCATCCATTTTACTTGTCACATCCTCAAAATTTTCCAGAAGATTAATCAAGCATGATTTCCCTTTCATAAATCCATGTTGACTTGGACTAATCCTTCTACTGCTATCCAAATGTCCCATTATTACCTCTTTAATAATTGACTCCAGCATCTTTCCCACCACCAAAGTCACACTAACTGGTCTGTAATTCCCCGTTTTCTCTCTCGCTCCTTTCTTGAAAAGTGGGTTAACGTTAGCTATCCTCCAATCCACAGGAACTGATCCTGAATCTATTGAACATTGGAAAATAATCACCAATGCGTCCACTGTTTCTAGAGCCACCTCCCTGAGGACTCTGGGATGCTGACTATCAGGCCCAGGGGGATTTATTATCCTTCAGTCCCATTAGCCTACCGAATACTATTTCTCGCCTAATGAGAATTTCTTTCAGTTCCCTACCCCCTTTGATCCTCTGTCCTCCAGTACATCTGGGAGATTGTGTCTTCCTTAATGAAGCCAGACCCGAAGTACCTGTTCAACTCTTCTGCCATTTCTTGTTACCCTTACTAATTTCACCCGTGTCTGCCTTCAAGGGACCCACATTTGACTTTGCTACTCTTTTACCCTTAACATAGCTAAAGAAGCTTCTTTATATTCCTGGCCAGTTTCCCTTCGTACTTCATCTTTTCAGCCCGGATTGCCCGTTTTGTTTCCTTCTGTTGTCCTATGAAAGTTTCCCAATGCTTTGGCTTCCAGCTACTCTTTGCTGTGTTATACATCTTTTCTTTTAGTTTTATTCTATCCTTAACCTCTCTTGTCAGCCACGGTTGCCTCCTACTCCCCTTAGAATCTTTCTTCCTTTTTGGACTGAAATGATCGTGCGTCTTCCGGATTATGCCCAGAAATTCCAGCCATTGCTGTTCCACCGTCTTTCCTGCTAGGATCCCTTTCCAGTCTACCTTGGCCAGCTCCTCTCTCATACCTTCATAGTCCCCTTTGATCAACTGCATCACGGACATTTCCGATTTAAACTTCTCTTTCTCAAATTGCAGATTAAAACTAATCATATTATGATCACTACCTCCAAGCGGTTCCTTTTCCTCGAGTTCTCTTATCATGTCTGGTTCATTGGACAACACAAAATCCAGAATTGCCTTTTCTCTGGTCGGCTCCATTACAAGCTGCTCTAAGAATCCATCTCGGAGGCATTCTACAAACTCTCTTTCTTGGGGTCCTGAACCAACCTGATTTTCCCAGTCTACCTGCATATTGAAATCGCCCATCACCACAGTGGCATTACCTTTGTTACATGCCAGTTTTAACTCCTGCTGCAACTTACACCCTACATCCGGGCTACTATTTGGGGGTCAGTAGATAACACCAATTAGTGTCTTCTTGCCTTTACAATTCCACAACTCAATCCACAGTGACTCTACCTTGTCAGTGCCTATGTCTTCCCTCGCAAGGGACTGAATTCCATCCCTCACCAACACAGCTACCCCCCCTCCTCTGCCCACCTGCTTGTCCTTTCTATAAGATGTATAACCCTGAATATTAAGTTCCCAGGCCCGATCCTCCTCCAGCCATGTCTCAGTAATCCACACAATGTCATATCTACCAACCTCTAACTGAGCCTCAAGCTCATCCACCTTACTTCTTATACTTTGCGCATTCATATACAATACGTTTAATTCCTTACGCATCTCACCTTTCACATCGATCCCTATTACACTTGGCCATACTCTCCTATCCCTTTGTGAGCTTTCTTTCCCGTTATTTCTGGGGTTATTAACTACCCCTTTACTCTCTTTCCCTTTAACTCCGTCCTTGACTATCCCATTTGACACCCCACCCCCCTTATTCAGTTTAAAACCACCCGTGTAGCAGTGGCAAACCTGCCTGCCAGAATGGTGGTCCCCCACCTGTTAAAGGTGCAATCCGTCCCTTTTGTACAGTTCCCCCTTACTCCAAAACAGATCTCAGTGCTCCAAGAATCCAAATCCCTTCCCCCTGCAACAGTTCCTCAGCCACACATTCAGGTCCTATATCTCCCTGTTCCTGCTCTCGCCAGCACGAGGAACTGAAAGCAAACCGGAGATAAACACCCTGGAGGTCCTGCTTTTTAGCATTTTTCCGAACTCTCTAAAGTCACGCTTCAGAATATTCATCCCCTTCTTTCCGACATTGTTTGTGCCGATATGCACTACCACGTCCGGCTGTTCACCTTCACCCTTGAGGATTTTCTGCAGTCTTTGCATGACATCCTGAATCCTGGCACCAGGGAGGCAGGACACCATCCTCGAATCCCATCTGTTGCCGCAGAAACCCCTGTCCGTACCTCTCACAATGGAGTCTCCAAGTACAATGGCGTTGCCCGACGTCGGCCTCTTTGGTTTTGGCTCAACAGACCTTTTTGCTTCGCAAGCCAGTCCGCCACTCAGTGTGTTAACGTCTTCTGTCCCGACAGCTTCTAAGTGGGTGAACCTGTTCTCAAGAGGTTCAACACCCAGGGACCTTGGCATTCCATGTTTCCCTCCCTTTCTCACCATCACCCACCTTCTCTTTTCCAGTACCTCAGGTGTAACAATCTTACTGTAAGTTGACTGGAAAGATACCCTATCAGGGATGACAGTGGGACAACAAAGGCAGGTATTTATGGAAGTAATAGACGGTGCAGGACCATTACATTCCAAAGAAGAAGAAAGATTCCAAGGGGGTGACCGTGGCTGACAAAAGAAATCTGGGACAGTATAAAAATAAAAGAGAAGCATAACATAGCAAAGATTAGCGGGAAGCCAGAGTATTGGGACACTTTTAAAGAGCAACAGAAGATAACTAAAAAAGCAATATGGGGAGAAAAGATCAAGTACGAAGGTTTGCTAGGGTACGATAGGAAACCCCATTCCAACCACAAATGCGGATAACCGGCAAAATTGATCGGGTTCCGAGATAAGGAGCCGCTAACAGTGCAGTCAGCGGCTCCCAGCCTGCAGGGATGCTTTAAAAACGGCAATAAATTTAAGTAGATTCGCTGACGGGGGGGTCAGCGGCTCCCAGCCTACGGGGATGCCGTGGGAACGGCAAGAAATTCAAACAAAGTCGCTGACAATGGGGTCAGTGGCTCACAAACATTGGTCCCCAGGCAATAAATTAAATGGGACTCATTCAGCCCTACTTGGACTCAGGTGAGTCGGGCTATAAAGGGTTTTTCCTTATAATAAAATGGATGTATTTTATAGTGTTTTTCTTAAAGTTAAAAGCTAAAGGCAAAGTTAAAATCATAATGTTCTGACAATGTAATCCTTGTTGTTTAAGCACAAGTTGCTATGAATTATTTTTACCCTTCACAGGTTAAGCTGTACACTACAAATGTTGATTTAGTGACCTTACACTGCAATAGCGCGGGCCTATGGGACAGGCCGTGCCAGCAGCGCCCGACAGGGCTGCTTCATGTGTAAAATGTGAGGGCCTATATGACAGGCCACGCCAGCAGCGCCTGACAGGGCTGCTTCATGTATGAAAGTGCCGGCCTACATAGAAACATAGAAACATAGAAACATAGAAAATAGGTGCAGGAGTAGGCCATTCGGCCCTTCGAGCCTGCACCGCCATTCAATATGATCCTGGCTGGTCATCCAACTCAGTATCCCTTACCTGCCTTCTCTCCATACCCCCTGATCCCTTTAGCCACAAGGGCCACATCTAACTCCCTCTTAAATATAGCCAATGAACTGGCCTCAACTACCTTCTGTGGCAGAGAATTCCAGAGATTCACCACTCTCTGTGTGAAAAATGTTTTTCTTATCTCGGTCCTAAAAAATCCTAAAAGATTTCCCCCTTATCCTTAAACTGTGACCCCTTGTCCTGGACTTCCCCAACATCGGGAACAATCTTCCTGCATCTAGCCTGTCCAACCCCTTAAGAATTTTGTAAGTTTCTATAAGATCTCCCCTCAATCTTCTAAATTCTAGTGAGTTCTATGGGAGAGCCATGCCAGCAGCACCTGATACAGGGCAGTTTCATTTGTGACATTACCAGCCTACGGGAGAGCCGTGCCAGCAGCACCAGACAGGGCTGCTTCATGTGTGAAGTGCCGTCCTAATGGAGAGCCGTGCCAGCAGCGCCTGATGCAGGGCTGTTTCATGTCAAAAAGCGCCGGCCTTTACGAAAGGTGGCACCAACAACGCCTGGGACAGGGTTGCTCAAGTTCACACATAATCTGCTCGCCCACGGAGTCGGGAGATGATTCTCCACGGGGCTGGATAGTGCATTTGAAACGACTATCCCAAATACAGCAACTGTTGCATACAGTGCTACAGAGGTCTCCCTCTCGGAGGTAGACGCCAAGATGGGTCAGTATCCTGCTGACACCGAGTCTCAGGGTATGGCCATGGGGCATACCCCAAGGGATGAAGGGCACGTGTCAGAGGTACCTTTTCCTAACAACAAAGTTGCCATCCCTGTAGACTGTTCTATTGGGTTAAGGCCAATGGGTTTGTATCAGTATTGGTATCCTGCGGTCTGCGGCAGCGCCTGTTAGGGTTGCCTACGAATCACCCTCTCTGAGGAGGGAAGAGCAAAAGGTCAAGATGTCTCCAGGCTCTAAAGATGGCACTAGAACATACTCAAGCACATATGTGCCGGCAGTGAACAACTCCAACAGGGGGATGTGAGATGCAGCCGCTGAATCTGTTATTCAGGTAGGTCTATTCTATAGGGGAAGAAGCCTGGCAGACGAATCATGCAAACCACCCATGGAATAAGGAAGGAGTGGCATATGGAGAGTATCGGGCATATGAACTTTCCGAGTATGAAAACTTATTTTCCTGACTATAACAGTTTCATAAGGCAAGAGATACATGCTATACAAATCCCATTACAGAGGTTATCAAGCCATCATCAAGCCATGAACGTGCTCACTGCAGTGTGCAGCGATAGCACCCAAAAAAGCAGTACATTTCTATTGAGGGGATCAGAAGTGTTTTTTGTTAAGTGTTAATGTTACATTTAATACGGTACAGATTACTGATGCTTTCCAGTTCATTTTAAATGGTATTTGACTATAATTCAGTCATAGAGATACTACAGCTGCAACATAAGGGAACTACGCTGTCGGGTTCAACCCGGATATTGAGTTGTTAAAAGATCTTGACACAAGTTCTTCCACTACAAGATTTGTGCAGTTGGTTATTGTAAATGTGTAAACATTACTTCACCAAGGGGTTCCAGCTACATCATTAGTTATGACACTAATATCAGCACAATGACGGCAAACATGGCAAATGCTGTGGATAGATAGGATGGAACTGGCTGCAGGTGCCATTACATTTTACCTTCTAGTCTACACAAGCAGAGTAGACTAGGGTTGGCATAATTTAAGATCAGTTTGGATACCCCACGGTCTCACGTCAATGTTATCAAGGCCACCAGAATCCTAAGAAGTATGGAATCAGCATTGTTTATTAGTAAACAAACAACTACACTAAGGTAGGTTGCAGACTATTTCAAGGTGGCTGCAGCAGGTTCTGGGTTATACAGGTATTAACACTGACGATTGTATATCTTATTCCACCAGGTGAGCACCAACATCAGCGTATCATTTAGATAGTGTGTTTACATCCCTTTCCACTAGGGCAGCAGCTACGTCGGCGGCCAAGGCGAGGGACGTGCCCATCAATCATATTTTGGCGGCCGCCGGATGGGCAAATGAGCTGATGTTTCAGTATTTCTATCATCGGCCGATTGCCGATCCAGGGCTGTTTGCCAATACTATTTTAAGTTCTGTTTAAAGTGCCTGGGATAGAGGGGTACTGTTGTTTGTTTATATTTTTTAAATAAACTTTATTACTGCATTAAATGCAATGTTACTACAAATGCATTAATTTCTCATTCGAGTCAATCACTGCAGTGGTATGCCGAGATTTGTATTCTGCGGCATGAAATCACAAAGCTTTGAACTCTTCACGGAATCACTCACGTGACTCTGACGTAAAATAGTAAGATTAAACGAGAACTTACCAGTTTGAAGTTTGATCTTGATTTTATGAAGAGTTACGTTGGTGATTACGTGCCCGCCACACCCAACCCTCTCTCATAAAGGATCATATGGTAGTTCTCGAGTCACGCATCTTACTATGTCACTTCGGTGTTGTTATTTGTGATTTCATAATCACCAACGTAACTCCTCATAAAATAAAGATCAAACTTCAAACTGGTAAGTTCTCATTTAATCTCTCTATTTTATTTCAAAGTCACGTGACTGACTACGTGAAGATTTCAAAGCTCTGTGGTTTCATACTGTGACATAATCTGTGTGTGAAAACACTAAAACAGATAAACCATTAATGGCAGGAAAAACATGAGGTATTAACATCACGATGCTAACTTGCATACATGGCCATTACACTAAACTGGCCTGTAGTCCCAATAGACTGTTGAGTTAGACAATAACGTATGCAATAAAATGCATAATTCTATCTGCAAACATCCATATATATAACAGACATGATAAAGCAGCACAGGAAACTGTCAATTGTGTTGTCCCATCAAGTTTCTCTAGGCTCAAACTGGAAGCCACACAACCTTGTTACTTCTGTATAGAATTGACTCACACATGTTGTTCACAAGCTTCTCATACAATCGTGCAGAGCTAGCTGGCCGAGAAGACAGGCTGTCCCAGCCGTCACATGTGAAGGAGTAAATAAGAGTAGCTTCAGCCGTCTACCATGGCGTGACTGAATAGGCAAACTGGTACTTAAATTCCATGTTGCCTTAAATGTAATATTGCCAAAATATCTACCGACAATGCATAAGATTTATCATTTGCAATTTTGCATAATACCCACAACTCGGTGACATAATGCCCTTAATCTGGGAAGGGCAGCATAGGCTTTCACCACTAGCTTTGTTATAAACAGCAGAAACTGTGCCTATGCGTATAGATATGACAAGAGTATACAACTACAAGATCGATTCTCATACGATCGATTATCATGCGATTGTCGTACATAATGCATTAAAGCATGGGATCCCGGCACATAGTCATATTCGGGGTCATGTTTGGAGTTAGTCCGTACTGACCTTTGACACTCCCTTAGATTGGGAGTAAAACATCACGCATTAAAGCACGGGATCCCGGCAGATGGTCATGTTCGGGCTCCTCTCTTAGAGTGGGAAAATTACACCTTGAACCAGGTGTTACCATCCGAATGCCTCGAACTGTCTGTGCATGCTTCTATACCGAGCATATTTTGCGACACCATCTCCGATAGTCTTTCGGGTGGGAGGAAAAATGCAAACCTTGAAACCAAGGCAGCGGCAGGCATATGACTTGAACTGCCTGTGTATGCTTCCTTAATACATATGGCTCCATCTTCATACTTCATACATCCGAATGGGAGGACTTATGCAAACCTGAACCAGGAGTTGCTTCAGGCATATGTGCATATACTTTAGCACCATCTCTATCACTACCGAGTTCAACCCAGTCGGAGGAAATTGCAACCCTGAACCAGGAGTTGCTTCAGGCATATGTGCATATACTTTAGCACCATCTTCACCACTCCATTCATTTGAGTGGGAAGAAAGTTGCAACCTTGAACCAGAAGCTGCTGCCTGACCTGTCTTAAGATGGAGCATTCCTTGTGCTATAATTTGATTTATCAGATGTTTGTGATTGAGACAAATCCCAATCTTGTCTGACATAGATGTCCCAACACTTGGCACTTTGCCCCGACTTGGGGTTGTCAGGTTGCTCCCTTTAGCAGCCGCCAGGACCAGCTGTGCAGATCGATGCTCTGTTGGTATCCTCATTTACCAAACAGGCTGCACGTACGAGTGACTCCGAGTCCTGCTCCCTTCTGGTGCCAACGCAGTATACAGGGAAGGACTGGCGCGCCTCTGGCCCCCATACGCCAGACAGAGTGGGAGAAATGCTGGAAACCTGCCAGGTGTTTGTCATAGGCAATGACGTTTACATGACTGAAAACCCCATCCCAATTAAATCAGAGATTTGATCACTTTATTGATATGCATAAAGTTAGTGTCTTTTGGAAAGGAATCTTCCACTGTCCCCTCTAATGAGCGGAAATTACCATGACGCCACCAGGTGTAGCTCCCACAGGTGACTGATAGGCACAGCTCAACAAAGCTTCCCAAGTAAGGGGCTCTGGACTGCCATGGCAGGTCTAATTCCACTACAACTTTTTATTGGTGTAAGTGATAATAAATATTCCTGTAATTTTTCTCTTTTAAAACATAAACAAAACTGGCATGATAATACATATTTATGATATTGCCAAGAATAGAACCTGAACTGATATTATAAATCAGAGGATACCAACAAAATGGTGCAGCTGGTAGAGCTGATGCCAGAGACCTAAGCTTACAGCACCAGACCAGACCGATCCTGACCACAGATATATCTGTGTGGAGTTTGCAGCTGATAGGATGTATTGGCTATGATAGTCACAAACGTGACCCTGTGGCAACTATTATAAATGCCAACTTTATTATAGCCATACATTAAAAGAATATACTATATGTGCTATAAATTAGCTGTAGCAGCAACTCAGTTAAATTTGATTGGTGCTACAGCAGGCTGAACTTACTCAAGCGGTATTTAAAAAACTCACCTGTAGTCACACCCGCTATTTATGAATGTAAGTTCACTGAATTTGTAACTCTGGCTGCCTGCTCCCGAGTGGAGCTGTGATGTCGGCAGCCTCTATAATTAGGGCCTTCTGCTGAAGACTGTAACAGCTACAGCCGTAAACCCAGTTTTAAACGAGCCTGTCGGCTCTGAACTGGGTCGTCCCCTGCCGTGCAGACTAACGGCAACAGCCGCATGAAACCCTCTAACTTGAGCTGCTTGCTCCCGTTGGGGACAGCGGCAAAATATACCTACGCTAGCTCCAGTGGAGCGGCTACTTTTTTGGGGCCGGCTATAGAACGGCCTGAGGAAAACGGACTTACTTCGCAGAGCAGTGCGGGAACTGCTCTGACTAGCGCCATGCGCTAGATGTAATGACGCGCATGCGGTCAGGCGGGCTTTTTCACGTAGTCACGCACGTGACTTTGAAATAAAACAGGGAATTATAGTCCAGTTAGCTGACGTAGGTGATGCTGGAGTCAATGAAATAGCGGTACATTTGGATAACAGTATCATGATCAGTCCGAGTCAGCATGGATTTGCGAAGAGGAAATCATGCTTGACTAATCTTCTGGAATTTTTTGAGGATGTAACTAGGAAAATGGACAAGGGAGAGCCAGTGGATGTAGTGTATCTGGACTTTCAGAAAGCATTTGATATATAGGAGATTAGAGGGCAAAATTAGAGCACATGGTATCGGGGGTAGGGTATTGACACTCCCTAAATTTGGTTGGCAGACAGGAAACAAAGCGTAGGGATAAACGGGTCCCTTTCAGAATGGCCGCCAGTGACTAGAGGGGTATCGCAAAGCTCAGTGCTAGGACTGCAAGTATTTACAATATATATTAATGATTTAGATGAAGGGTTCAAGAGTATCATTAGCAAATTTGCAGATGACACAAAGCTGGTTAGCAGTGTGAATTGTGAGGAGGATGCTATGAGAATATAGGGTGACTTGGAAAGGTTGGATGGCAGATGCAGTTTAATGTGGATACATGTGAGATTATCCACTTTGTTGGCAAAAACAGGAAGGAAGGTTATTATCTGAATGGTGTCAAGTTGGGGAAAAGGGGAAGTATTGCAAGATCTGGGGGTCCTTGTTCATCAGTCACTGAAAGTAAGCATGCAGGTACAGCAGGCAGTGAAGAAAATGAAAGGCATGTTGGCCTTCATAACACGAGGAGTTGAGTATAGGAGCAAAGAGGTCCTTGTGCAGTTGTACAGGGCCCTAGCGTAGCACACCTGGAGTATTGTGTGTAGTTTTGCCCCCCTAATTTAAGGAAGGATATTCTTGCTATAGAGGGAGTGCAGCGTAGGTTCATCAGGTTAATTCCCGGGATGGCGGGACTGTCATTTGTTGATAGAATGGAGTGGCTGGGCTTGTAAACTCTGGAATTTAGAAGGATGAGAGGGAATCTTATTGAAACATATAAGATTATTAAGGGTTTGGACATTCTTGGCACAGGAAACATGTTCCCGATACACGGGGAGTCCAGAACTAGGGGAACAGTTTAAGAATAAGGGGTAAGCCATTTGGAACGGATATGAGGAAAAGCTTTTTCATACCAAGGGATGTGAATCTGTGGAATTCTCTGCCTGGGCAGTGGAGGCCAATTCTCCATATGCTTTCAAAAGAGTTGGATAGAGCTCTTACAGATAGAGGTCAGGAGATATGGTGAAAAGGCAGGAATGGGGGACTGAGTGTGGATGATCAGCCATGATCACGGTGAATGGTGGTGCTGGCTCAAAAGGCCGAATGCCCTACTCCTGCACCTATTGTCTATTGTCTAAATGTCCCACTATTATGTTCAGGAACAGCTACATTCTTGTAACTATCAGGCATCCCACCACTACTCTAATCTTACCTTGACAACAGAACATAACAGAACTTGGACTGTTTTTTCACAATTGCATTTTGCATCAGTTTTTTTTGCAGTCTTCATTTAAAAAAAACGTTCTTGCATAATCTTAAGTGTAAATCACATATTACAATATATTACCATATAATGGCTGGAATGGGCCGTGACGCCAGGGCACAGAGCCAACCAGGACCAGGCCCGACCGTCAGCAAATCGGGGAGTGATATTGATGAGTGAGAGGCACCGTCGGAGAGCGAGAGGGGCCGTTGGAGAGAGTGAGGGTCCGTCGGAAAGCCGTTGACCGCATGAGTGCCAGCGGTCGGTGGAGGATGCGCCGCTGAGAACAAAGAGGGACCCAGCGTAGGGGGCTACAGAGAACAAAGAGGGACATGGAGTGTGGGGGGAGGGGGGGGGAACCAAAAGCAACAAGGTACCCGGCATGGGGGAGAGGACCTGTCAATAACGAAGACGGACCCCGGCATGGGGGGGGGGGGGGGGGGGGGGGGCAGCTGATAAAACAGGGTGACTGGGTGGAAGAGAACATATTGAATACTTCTGCGCGAAACATAGTTGGTGACGCCCACCCGAAGCCCGAGTTACGTGCGACTCCTGCACACTTCCACCGTATGTAAACAAAGAATCTCACTGTGCCAAGTACATGTGATAATAAAAGCCATCAGTCAAATCAATATATATTTATGCTCACATTTTGATACACGATTTATTCAGGATGCGTTCCATTCACCAAACTCATTTTTGTACTTTGGTGATTGTACCTCGCGCCATGTATCTTGTCCTGAGGTTCCTCCACCCCTCAAGTGGTCGAGATTTTTTTAAGTGGCTGCAGAAGTTGTTTTGATTTTCTTTTCTGACAATTAAATCACAAATTTGTGAAGTTATCAGCACAAGCATATAGTGCGCGAAAAAGCATTAACCAATAAAAACGTTCATCTTTTGCAGAAAACAAGGAACTGCAGATGCTGTTTTTAAAACGGAAAGACACAAAGTGCTGGAGTAACTCAGCGGGTCAGGCAGCATCTGTAGGAGAATGTGGACATGGTGACGCTTTGGATTGGGACCCTTGGGGACTCAACCCAGAACATCATTTATCCACATTCTCCAGGGATGCTTCCCCTTGACCTCGTGGAGTTACTTATGCGACTTTACTCCTTGGGTTCTGATCCAAAACATCACCTATCCATGTTTTCCCAGGCACAACTGGGGCCGTACTTGCTGGAGTATTAGAAGTGGATGGGGGAGACCTCATTTAAACTTACCAAATAGCGATTAAAGGTTTTTTTATTTGGATAGAGTGGATGTGGATATGCTTTTCCCACTGGTGGTGGAGAATCTTGGACCGGAGTAAATAACCTCAGAATTAAAATTACAATTCTTTTAGAAAAGGAGATGAGAAAGAATACGTGGTCTTTTAGTCAGAGGGTGTGGTGAATCTGTGGAATTCTTTCTCACAGGAGGCCACGTCAAGAGATGGTGGTCCATTAATTCCATTCCCGGAATCAGAGGAGAGATCAAGACGGAAGGCGCAGGGCATGCATTTTAGAGAGCGAGAGCCTTTGTCATCACCATCAATAGATAGCCTGGACCATCATGCAGGACATAACGTGAACAGTACAAAACGGAGGGTGGGGGGGAAGCCCTAGTTTTGGGGGGGGGGGGGCGGGAATGCCCAGAAACAGGGTGCCACTTTCAGATTGAACAGCGTTTTTACATACTTTCCATGTGTGGCACCAAATGTTAGCGTTTTTGAAGGCTCTGGGCCTGTACCCGCTTGAGTTTAGAAGGCAAGAGGGGCGTGAGGAGGTGGGGGGGTGGGGGCGCAAATCTGCATTGAAACATACTTTGGA
Source organism: Okamejei kenojei (assembly GCA_035221665.1). Taxonomy (NCBI): domain Eukaryota; kingdom Metazoa; phylum Chordata; class Chondrichthyes; order Rajiformes; family Rajidae; genus Okamejei; species Okamejei kenojei. The sequence continues at coordinate 59,142,294 of CM069142.1, forward strand.
ATTCAGTTCAATTCCAGTGGGAACTGCTCATGTTTGAAATTAGACCTAAAGTGTACCTTTTGGGCAATTAAGCCTGCCCTTCGACGCAGGGGGAAATGAAATAGAAGGCTGTACACGGTTCGTCCATATAACAATTACAGCACGAAACAGGCCATCTCGGCCCCTCTAGTCCCGCCCATGCCGAACACTTACTCTCACCTAGTCCCATCTACCACATCACTCAGACCATAAACCCTCCATTCCTTTCCCCATCCATATACCTATACAAATTATTTTTAAAATGATAAAATCGAACCTGCCTCCACCCACTCGAAGCTCATAGAGCGCACACAGCTGCACCACTCTCTGAGTAAAGAAGTTTGGAGACCCCCTCATGTTTACCCTAAACTTTGATGTCCCTTTAAATTCTCAAAAATCGCGTCGCTTTTGTTTGAATCTTGAAATGACAGGCAAAGGTGGGCAGAGGTGGTAGCTCTGCTGGTGATGGGATGGAATTCAGTCCCTTGCGAGGACGTGAAGACATAGGTGACCTGAGTCGAGGTAGAGTCAATGTGGATTAAAGTTGAGGAATTTGTAAAGGCAAGAAGACACTAATGGTGTTTATCTACAGACCCCCAAATAGTAGCCCGGATGTACGGTGTAAGTTGTCAGCAGGAGTTAAAACTGGCATGTAACAAAGGTAACTGCCACTGTGGTGAGATGGGGATTTCAATATGCAGGTATACTGGGAAAATCAGGTTGGTTTCAGGACCCCAAGAAAGTAGAGTTTCGCTAGAATGCCTCCGAGATGGATTCTAGAGCAGCTTGTAATGGATCCGACCAGAAAAAAGGCAATTCTGGATTTAGAGAAGTGTTGTCCAATGAACCCAGATATAATAAGAAACTCGAAGTAAAGGAACCGCTTGGAGTAGTGATCATAATATTTATTAATTTTAAATCTGCAATTTGAGAAGGAGAACGTTAAATCGGAAGCGTCAGTGATGCAGTTGAACAAAGGGAACTGCGGGCATGAGAGGGGAGCTGGCCCCCCCCCCAAGGTAGACTGGACAAAAGGTATCCTAGCAGGAATGATGGTGGAAACAGCAATGGGTAGGAATTTTTGGTCATAATTGGAAGTCACAGGACCATTTTCTTTCCAAAAAGGAAGAAAGATTTTCTCAGGGGAGTAGGAGGGCAACCGTGGCTGACAAGAGAAGTTAGGCATCGAATAAAACTAAAAAACTAAAAGAAAAGATGTATAACACAGCAAAGAGTAGCCGGAAGCCAGAGGTTATTTGGGAAAAACAAAAATGGGCTAAAAAGATGAAGTACGAAGGTGAAGCTGGCAGGATATAAAGAAGGACAATAAAAGCTCTTAGATATGTTAATGGAAAAAAGAGTAGCAAAGTCAAATGTGGGTCCCTTGAAGGCATACATGGTGAAATTATTAGGGCAACAAGGAAATGGCAGAAGAGTTGAATAGTTACTTGGATCGGTCTTCACTAAGGGAAGAAGTAAGACACAAACAATCTCCCAGATATATACTGGAGGGGAGGACAGACACAAACAATCTCCCAGAATGTACGGAGCGACAGAGGATCTAAGGGGAAGAGGAACTGAAATAAATTTTCATTAGGCGAGAAGTAGTATATTGGGTAGGCTAATGGGGACTGAAGGATGGGTAAATCCCCTGGGCATGATGGTCTGCATCACAGGGTCCTCAGGGAGGTGGCTCTAGAAATAGGGGATGCATTGGTGATCATTTTCCAATGTTCAATAGATTCAGGATCAGTTCCTGTGGATTGGAAGATGGCTAATATAATGGGACATTTGGATAGCAGTAAAAATTAGTCCAAGTCAACATGGATTTATGAAAGGGAAATCATGCTTGACTAATCTTCTGGAATTTTTTGAGTATGTGACAAGTAAAATGGATGAAAGGGTGCCAGTGGATGTAGTGTATCTAGACTTTCAGAAAGCCTTTGATAAGGTCCCGCATGGGAGATGGTGACTAAAATTAGAGCACATTGGTATTGGGGGGTAGGGTTTGACATGGATTAGAAAATTGGTTGGCCCCCCCCAGACTGGAAGCAAAGAGTAGGAGTGAAAAAAACGGGTCCTTTACAGAATGGCAGGCAGTGGCGAGTGGAGTGTCGCAAGGCTCGGTGTTGGGCCGCAACTGTTTACCATAATATATTAATGATTTGGAAGAGGGAAATTAGGAGCAACACTAGCAAGTTTGTGGATGACACAAAACTGGGTGGCAGTGTGAGCTGTGAAGAGGATGTTAGGAGGTTGTTGGGTGACCTGGACAGGTTGAGTGAGTGGGTAAATGCGTGGCAGATGCAGTATAATATAGATAAATGTGAGGTTATCCACTTTGGCGGCAAAAACAAGGGGGCAGATTATTATCTCAATAGGGTTAGGTTAGGTAAGGGGGAGGTACAGCGAGACCTGGGTGTCCTTGTACAACGGTCACTGAAAGTTGGCGTGCAGGTACAGCAGGCAGTGAAGAAAGCTCATGGAATGTTGGTCATCATAACAAGAAGATTTCAGTATAGGAGTAAAGAGGTTCTTCTGCAGTTGTGCAGGGCTCTGGTGAGACCACATCTGGAGTGATGTGTACAGTTTTGGTCTCCTAATTTGAGGAAGGATATCCTTGTGATTGAGGCAGTGCAGCGTAGGTTCACGAGATTGATCCCTGGGATGGCGGGACTGTCATATGAGGAAAGATTGAAAAGACTAGGCTTGTATTCACTGGAGTTTAGAAGGATGAGGGGATATCTTATAGAAACATAAAAAATATAAAAGGACTGGACAAGCTAGATGCAGGAAAAATGTTCCCAATGTTGGGCGAGTCCAGAACTAGGGGCCACAGTCTTAGAATAAAGGGGAGGCCATTTAAGACTGATGTGAGAAAAACCTTTTCACCCAGAGAGTTGTGAATTTATGGAGTTCCCTGCCACGGAGGGCAGTGGAGGCCAGGTCACTGGATGGACTTAAGAGAGAGTTAGATAGAGCTCTAGGGGCTAGTGGAGTCAAGGGATATGGGGAGAAGGCAGGCATGGGTTATTGATAGGGGACAATCAGCTATGATCACAATGAATGGCGGTGCTGGCTCGAAGGGCCGAATGGCCTCCTCCAGCACCTATTTTCTATGTTTCTATGTTACTCTCAATCGGAAAATCTTATCCACGTCAACTCTGTCTATCCCTCTCATAATTTTAAAGACCTCTATCAAGTCCCCCCTTACTGGCTCCAAAGAATAAAGACCTCTGCAACTAAGGTGCTGAAACCCAGGCAACATTCTAGTAAATCTCCTCTGTACTCCCTCTATTTTGTTGACATCTTTCCTATAATTATCGACCAAAATTGTACACCATATTCCAGAATTGGCCTCACCAATTCCTTGTACAATTTTAACATTACATCCCAACTTCTATACTAAATGTTCTGATTTATAAAGGCCAGCACACCAAAAGCTTTCTTTACCACCCTATCTACATGAGATTCCACCTTCAGGGAACTATGCAAAGTTATTCCTAGATCCCTCTGTTCAACTGCATTCCTCAATTCGCTACCATTTACCATGTGCTTCCTATTTTGATTTGTCCTGCCAAGATGTAGCACCTCACACTTATCAGCATTAAACTCCATCTGCCATCTTTCAGCCCACTCTTCCAAATGGCCTAAATCTCTCTGTAGACTTTGAAAATCTACATCATTATCCATAACACCGCCTATCTTAGCATCATCTCAAGACGAACATTGCTGAACTGCTTAAAATGCAGCTGATCAGCACAACCCTGATGTCAAAGAAAATGGAGGTTGCTTTTACAAAGTAAAACTAACAATAATGTGGTTGACAAGTTCCTTTGTAAGCCGAACGGCCACATTTGGGATGCCTGCCTTTCCATCGTCCAAAAGTGGTCTAGTTATTAAAATTGTGAAAAAAATACCTTGGGCAAGGTTGAAACATTGCGGGATAATGGCAAAATAACAATCAATCAATTTTACATTGCTTGCAGATGGAAAACAAAACTAGGTTGATACAAAGCGAACTTCCAAGAACGGCACTGTGGCACAGCGATAGAGTTGCTGCCTTGCAGCACCAGAGACCCGTCGGGTGTCAGGGATTATGGGGAAAAAGCAGGAGAATCCGGTTAGAAGAAACATAGAAACATAGAAAATAGGTGCAGGAGTAGACCATTCGGCCCTTCGAGCCTGCACCACCATTCAATATGATCATGGCTGATCATCCAACTCAGTATCCCTTACCTGCCTTCTCTCCATACCCCCTGATCCCTTTAGCTACAAGGGCCACATCTAACTCCCTCTTAAATATAGCCAATGAACTGGCCTCATCTAACTTCTGTGGCAGAGAATTCCAGAGATTCACCACTCTCTGTGTGAAACATTTTTTTTCATCTCGGTCCTAAAAGATTTCCCCCTTATACTTAAACTGTGACCCCTTGTCCTGGACTTCCCCAACATCGGGAACAATCTTCCTGCATCTAGCCTGTCCAACCCCTTAAGAATTTTGTAAGTTTCTATAAGATCCCCCCTCAATCTTCTAAATTCTAGCGAGTACAAGCCGATTCTATCCAGTCTTTCTGCATTCGCTTTCTTCACAGCCTTTCTGCACCTGCATGCCTACTTCCAGGAGCCATTGGTGAAGGAGGAGCGACGTCCGAGCGGTAAGTGTAAAAACCCAGCGCGGGGCTTTGTTTTTTCAGAGGCCCAGGAGCCGTTAGTGAGGGAGGAACAGAAATCCGTAACATTCTAAATCCGTAATGTTCCATTCAATTAACTGGGCTTGAGGAAGCCGCTGATTGGTGGACTTGAGTACGCAGCTGATTGGCAGTCAGATTCCAGCAGTTTGTAGTGTACTGTACTTTGTATTTAGTATTGTATTTTGTATTGTATATTTTATGTTGTGTTGTATCTAGGGTAAGGGAATTATGAGTACCATGGCAGCTTACTGTTCTGGATGTCAGATGTGGGAGGTCATGGAGTCGGGTAGCCCTCCAGACGTCCACATCTGCGCCAGGTGTGTCGAGATGGGGCTCCTAAAGGAGTGTGTTAGGAACCTGGTGCAGCAGCTCGATGACCTCTGTCTGGTCAGGGAGAGTGAGGAGGTCATAGAGAGGAGTTACAGGGAGGTAGTCTCTCCAAAACCACAGGCCGCAGACACGTGGGTCACGGTTAGGAGAGGCAAGGGGCAGAGGCGGGTGCTAGAGAGTACACCAGTGGCTGTACACCTTGAAAATAAGTACTCCAGTTTGAGTGCTGTTGGGGGGGGACAGCCTACCTGGGGGTAGGAACAGCGACCTGGCCTGCGGTACAGACACCGGCCCTGTTGCTCAGAAGGGTAAGGAAAAGAAGACGATGGCATTAGTAATAGGGGGCTCTATAGTTAGGGGGTCAGATTGGCGATTCTGTGGATGCAGTCTGGAGACCCGGATGGTAGTTTGCCTCCCTGGTGCCAGGGTCCGGGATGTGTCTGAACGTGTCCAAGATATCCTGAAAAGGGAGGGAGAGGAGCCTGAAGTCGTGGTACATATTGGTACCAATGACATAGGTAAAAAAAGAGAAGAGATCATGAAAGGAGAATTTAGGGAGTTAGGAAGAGAGTTAAGGAAAAGAAATGCAAAGATAACAATCTCAGGATTACTTATTGTGCCACGCGACAGTGAGAGTAGGAATGGAGCAAGGTGGAGGATAAATGCCTGGCTGAAGGACTGGTGCAGAGGGCAGGGATTCAAGTTTCTGGATCAGTGGAACCTCTTTTGGGGAAGGAGTGACCTGTAGAAAAAGGACGGGTTGCACTTGAACCCGAGGGGGAGCAATATCCTGGCAGGGAAATTTGCAAAGGCTACTGGGGGGACTTTAAACTAGAACAGTTGGGGGGAGGAACTCAAATAGAGATAGCTAGTAGACAGGGTCTGAGGCAGGAGGCAGAGAAGGGAAGCACTCAGACCCAATATGTAGGGGGGAAAGAAGAAAAAAATAATAAACAGAGAATAAGAGGTGGTGGGTTTCCTGTGCAAAAATCAAAAGGGGCCACTTGTCAACATAATTGTATAAGGAGTAAGAGTGTTGTAAAAACAAGCCTGAAGGCTTTGTGTCTCAATGCAAGGATCATTCTTAATAAGGTGGACGAGTTGAATGTGCAGATAGCTATTAATGACTATGCTATAGTTGGGATCACGGAGACATGGCTCCAGGGGGGCCAAGGCTGGGAGCTGAACATCGAGGGATATTCAATATTCAGGAGGGAGAGACATAAAGGAAAAGGAGGTGGGGTAGCGTTGCTGGTGAGAGAGGAGATTAATGCAATAGAGAGGAAGGACAATAGATTGGAGGATGTGGAATCGATATGGGTAGAGCTGAAAAACTCTAAGGGGCAGAAAACGCTAGTGGGAGTTGTGTACAGGCCACCTAACAGTAGTAGTGGAGTTGGGGATGGCATCAAACAGGAAATTAGAAATGCGTGCAACAAAGGTAAAACAGTTATAATGGGTGACTTCAATCTACATATAGATTGGGCGAATCAAATGGGCAGGGGTGCTGAGGAAGAGGATTTCTTGGAATGTATGCAGGATAGTTTTCTAAACCAACATGTAGAGGAACCAATGACAGAGCAGGCTATTCTAGACTGGGTATTGAGTAATGAGGAAGGGTTAGTTAGCAGTCTTGTTGTGCGTGGCCCCTTGGGCAAGAGTGACCATAATATGGTTGAGTTCTTCATTAGGATGGAGAGTGACATAATTCAGTCAGAAACAAGGGTTCTGAACTTAAACAAAGGTAACTTTGAAGGTATGAGACGTGAATTGGCCAAGATAGACTGGCAAGTGATTCTTAAAGGGTTGACAGTGGATGTGCAATGGAAGGTATTTAAAGACTGCATGGATGAACTACAACAATTGTTCATCCCAGTTTGGCAAAATAATAAATCAGGGAAGGTAGTGCATCCATGGATAACAAGGGAAATCAGGGATAGTATAAAAACAAAAGATGAAGCATACAAATTAGCGAGAAAAAGCAGCCTACCAGAGGACTGGGAGAAATTCAGAGTCCAGCAGAGGAGGACAAAGGGCTTAATTAGGAAAGGGAAAATAGATTATGAAAGAAAACTGGCAGGGAACATAAAAACTGACTGCAAACGTTTTTATAGATATGCGAAGAGAAAGAGATTAGTTAAAACAAATGTAGGTCCCTTGCAGTCAGAAACAGGTGAATTGATCATGGGAAACAAGGACATGGCAGACCAATTGAATAACTACTTTGGTTCTGTCTTCACTAAGGAAGACATAAATAATCTGCCGGAAATAGCAGGGGACTGGGGGTCAAATAAGGTGGAGGAACTGAGTGAAATCCAGGTTAGCCGGGAAGTGGTGTTGGGTAAATTGAATGGATTAAAGGCCGATAAATCCCCGGGCCAGATTGTATGCATCCCAGAGCACTCAAGGAAGTAGCCACAGAAATAGTGGATGCATTAGTGATAATCTTTCAAAACTTGGATCGGAGGGTAGCTAATGTAACCCCACTTTTTAAAAAAGGAGGGAGAGAGAAAACGGGGAATTACAGACCAGTTAGTCTAACATCGGTAGTGGGGAAACTGCTAGAGTCAATTATTAAAGATGGGATAGCAGTACATTTGGAAAGTGGTGAAATCATTGGACAAAGTCAACATGGATTTACAAAAGGTAAATCATGTCTGACGAATCTTACAGAATTTTTCGCGGATGTAACTAGTAGAGTGGATAAGGGAAAACCAGTGGATGTGTTATATCTAGACTTTCAGAAGGCTTTCGACAAGGTCCCACAGAAGAGATTAGGATAAAAACTTAAAGCACACGGTATTGGGGGTTCAGTATTGATGTGGATAGAGAACTGGCTGGCAGACAGAAAGCAAAGGGTAGGAATAAACAGGTCCTTTTCAGAATGGCAGGCAGTGACTAGTAGGGTAACGCAAGGCTCAGTGCTGGGACCCCAGCTATTTACAAAATATATTAATGATTTGGACGAGGGAATTGAATGTAACATCTCCACGTTTGCGGATGACACTAAGCTGGGGGGTAGTGTTAGGTGTGAGGAGAATGCTAGGAGGCTGCAAGGTGACTTGGATAGGCTGGGTGAGTGGGCAAATGCATGGCAGATGCAGTATAATGTGGATTAATGTGAGGTTATCCACTTTGGTGGCAAAAACAGGAGGGTAGACTATTATCTGAATGGTGGCAAATTAGGAAAAGGGGAGATGCAACGAGACCTGGGTGTCATGGTACACCAATCATTGAAAGTAAGCATGCAGGTGCATCAGGCAGTGAAGAAAGCAAATGGGATGTTAGCATTCATAGTGAAAGGATTTGAGTATAGGAGCAGGGCGGTTCTACTGCAGTTGTACAGGGTTTTGGTGAGACCACACCTGGAGTATTGCGTGCAGTTTTGGTCTCCAAATCTGAGGAAAGACATTCTTGCCATAGAGGGGGTTCAGAGAAGGTTCATCAGACTGATTCCTTGGATGTCAGGACTTTCATATGAGGAAAGACTGGATAGACTCGGCTTGTACTCGCTAGAATTTAGAAGACTGAGGGGAGATCTTATAGAAACTTACAGAATTCTTAAGGGGTTGGATAGGCTAGGTGCAGGAATATTGTTTCCGATGTTGGTGAGGCCCAGAACAAGGGGTCACAGTCTAAGATTAAGGGGGAATTCCTTTAGGACTGAGATGAGTTAAACATTTTTCACACAGAGAGTGGTGAGTCTCTGGAATTCTCTGCCACAGAAGGTAGTTGAGGCCAGTTCATTGGCTATATTTAAGAGGAAGTTAGATGTGGCCCTTGTGGATAAAGGGATCAGGGGATATGAAGAGAAGGCAGGTACAGGATACTGAGTGGATGAACAGCCATGATCATATTGAATGGCGGTGCAGGCTCGAAGGGCCGAATGGCCTACTCCTGCACCTATTTTCTATGTTTCTATGTAAGAGAAAGAAAAGGCCAGAACCGGATATTATATGCACAGAAAAAACAACCGAGCATGTACTATAAGCAGTTCATCTAATAGGTTGTACTGAATAGGTATTTATTATTTAAATGCGGTATCTAAATTAAAATAAAACATTTTTTGTTTTTTAATAATCCTGTTTTAAACAGTGTCAAACACTGTGGCATTGTGAGTAAATTCCTCTAAGAGGGTTACATATCTTAACTCGGTCTGATTTGTTTTCTATGCTGCATGATTCCAGCTTCTTGAACCTTTCCTTAGTAAACACGAAGGCCTGGAACACTCTATCTGCTTACGTTCCAATCTATCCATGATAAGGGTGTCTAGACATTAGCACGTGTGAATTTGTCGGCCATCTTATCTGCAGCTTTTATATATCTTTTTATGTAAAGAAACATATTCTCTCAATCTACCCCTTATGAATATATATAAAAGGTATACATTAAACATGAGGTTTAACCCACAAAATCAGTAAGCATTCAGTAGTCCTGCTAATCAAGCAGAGCTGTAGCATTCTACTTATCCCTTAGAGTGCTTTTTTTTAAGTCTTAGGCATATTTGAATGCGGCTTCTGGGTCAATAAAGAAACGCTCCGAGTCTTCATATGTTACCCTCAGTTTGGCGGGATACATTATTCCGTATCTCAGGTTTGGACTGCCTTTACGAATCAGACGCGTCTTCGTAAAAAGGGCATATATCTTCGCCACCTCTGCTGGGTAATCTCTGAAGAATCTTATACTTTCTCCTTCGAACATCAGGTTTTTTCCGATTGTCACTTTCTTCATGATGTCTTCAAGAACTGCTATGTCGTTAAGTTTCAGGAAAATCTGTCTTGGTGGAGCTCCAGTCACTGAGTGTGCTCTCTGAACTCAATGTTCTACATCAACTTTAGGTCTCTCAGACAGATTGAATACCTGTTGAAGTAAGTTGGCAGTGAAAACACTAGCTTCTCATTTTCACACCACAAACAGCTTACAATGTCTTGTTCCCTTTATCATCGATACTTTTTTGCATATCTTTCATTCATTGTTCTTTATCTCTCCACATCGCCGTCTATATCTCTCGTTTCCCTGATCCCTGACCAGTCTGAAGAAGGGTCTCGACCCAAAATGTCGCCTATCTCCTTCGCTCCTTAGATGCTGCTGCACCCGCTGAGTTTCTCCAGACTTTTGTGTACCCTCGATTCTCCAGCATCTGCAGTTCCTTCTTTAACACTTAGGTCTTTTCCAGTTTCCTTCCCTTCTTTCACTCCAACGATCTTAAGTTTTGGCGTCTGGACCGGGCTTCGAGATCTAGGCACTTGTCGGTCATTCTGGCCAGTTGCCCTGAAACTCGGTCTAGGTCTTCCTTCATTCTTTGTAGAATCAGACATGTCCGTAGTTGTAGCTTCCAGATCTTTAATAGCTTTGTTTTGTTCTTTTGAAGTAAGGAGAACAGGCTCCAGCTTTTTGCTGAGATCTTCTTCATCCCATTTGATTTCTTCTTGTAAATCAGCATTTATTTCTTCAATACGATCTTGTAGAATACCGATTTTTTCACAAATATCCATACGTGTTTCTAACTTTCCCAGCTGAGTAGTCAACGTTCCCAGCTGAGTAGTCAACTGATTAGTCGGAATCTCAGCAAAGTCCTTTGCCATACTTTGTCTTAAAGATTGTACTTGTTCTTTTGTATTTTCTTCCATAGTAGCAATAAATCCTTCTCCTTCAGATTCCTCCTCAGATACTTCAGGGTTTTTTTTTCTCAGACTCTTGAACAGTCAGCAGTCTGGTTCTTGGTCTTGACTGAAGTACAGCCGGTAGATTCCGTTTATTCATTTAAAAATACCGGTATCCCGTCAGTGAGCGGCGATTTCTAATGACGTCACTTACACGACGTCAGGTCTCTGCCGGTGAGTATTTCTAAATCGGTCCCGTTCTTTCATGTGCGGAGCTAAAGCGGGCGCCTGCTTCCTACACCACCGTAGGAAGCGGGCGCCACCGGAAGCACTCATGAAATGAGAAAAAGTCATGTTTCAAGTTGAAGATCTTTCCCCAGATCACTTCATTAGTGAGTGAAAATAAAAAATTGATGGATTCTGTACCTCTGAAATAATGTAAATCTAAAAAATGCTAGAAACACCGTTTCGTGTCTAGGATACCATATTGTCAGGTAATCATTAACACACCTAGATCACCACTGTTAAATCAACAACTCTAACATTATACAACACTGCACACAGTTCCACTTTGGCTACTGTGCAGTCAGTGCAGTGTCCTCTGTTTAACTTAAGGGACTGACTTATATTTTCATATTGTTTTGTGTTTTTTATAATATTTTTATTAGAAGCATGTGCACATCATAATACAAACATTTCTTATATATCAATCCTACGTTGCTAATAGGTGGGAACCCAGCTATCAAAATAATAGTGGTCCTCCTTTATCAGTTGTATATTAACTGCATTTATCGACATTTCCATAATCCACATTTTAATTGTGGGGGTTATAGGACCTTTTTTCCCCCAGTATAATACTATAATCAAGAAAGTTTATTTGGTTTGTTGTAAGTCTTAGGATTTGTTCTAATATTCCTAATATTATTTGTTTTGAGTCAGGATCCAATTGAGTATTGACAACTTCAGAAATTATTCTGAAAATATCTGTCCAGAATTCTTTGATTTTTATACAATTTACAAAGGTATGAGTTAAGTTAGCCTCTAAATGCTGACATTCATCACAAATAGGAGAGATATGTGGGAAGATTCTATTTGATTTTGTTTTAAAGTAATGCAGTCTATGTAATACTTTAAATTGTATTAAGGCATGTCTGGCATTTAACGAGCATTGATGTATATGTTGTAGACTTTCGTCCCAAATGTCTTTCGTTATAGGTTGGCCTAATTCATTTTCCCATGTTTGTCTATATAATTCCATCAGCGGGATCTCACTATCTAAGAGGGTATTATAAATATGAGATTAATTTTTCTGTATTAGGATGTTTATTCAAACATTCATCAATTCATCAAACATTCTGGTTCCCTAGTTCTATAATCTTGTGTATTTGATAATCTCTAAGTTGTAAATATCTGAAAAAGTTATTTGAATGTAGTCCATAAATCTGTTGTAATTCCTGAAATGAAAGAAAAGTGCCTTTCCTATAGCGATGTCCCATCTTTTCAATACCATAATTTTTCCATTGTGTAAAACCTTTATCCAACATAGAGGGTATACATAAAGGGTTGTTTACAATGGGGAGAAAGAGTAATAAATTATCCAATTTTTAAGTCTTTTTTAATTGTTTCCAAATTCATATGCCACTGTATATTATAGGGTTTTCACCATTGTTTTTTTTGTGCAATTTTGTGGGAGCTAATATAATCAAACCAATTTCAAAAGGCAAGCAGTCTTCCTTTTCCATCTTTAGCCAGTCTGGTTGCTGATTCATTTCGTCCAACCAGAAATTCATATTTTTAATATTGACTGCTTATTCTATGATTCTTATAATCCCAAATAAAGCTTGTGACAATGAAATCAACTTTAAAAAAAAACATTTTGGGGAGATATATCGGAATTGATTGGAAGAGGTACAATAATTGTGATAAAAAGATCATTTTTATAGCATTAATTCTACCAAACATTGAAATAGGAAGTGTTCTCCTATACTGAATATTCTTATGTACTTATTCAGTAAAGGTGGAACGTTTAATTTAAATAAAGAAGTATATGTCTTAGTTACATAATTATTTTAAAAGGTGATTGTTGCAATGTATGTAAATTGAGTTCCGTTATTGGCATGATTTCACTTTTATTCCAATTAATTCTATATCCCGAAAACAACCAAATTGAGTTATTAGATTTAATGGGTTTGGAATGCTAGTTTCTGGGTTTGTAATGTATATTAATACATATTAATGCATATAAAGACATTTTATTCACTATGTCTTTAGTATTATACCCGTATATTTCTGGATGGGCTCTAACACTTTCTGCTAATGGTTCAATAGCAAGAGCGAATAATAACGGAGATAGCAGGCATCCTTGTCTACAACCTCTAGATAAGTGAAATTTATTTGATAACAATTGGTTTGTTAATATTCTAGCTGTTGGGTTAGTATAAAAGAGTTTAACCCATGTGCAGTACTTCTCGCCCAGTTTAAATTTTTCCATCACCGAAAATAGATATGACCATACCACCTGATCAAATGCTTTTTCAGCATCTAATGAAATGATTGCTAGGTCTATGTTATCAATTCTATTTGAATATATAATATTGAATAATCCTCTCAAATTATAAGATGAGTAACGTTTTGGAATAAAACCTGTTTGGTTGGGGTGTATTAATTTTGTTAATCATTAAACTTAATCTATGTGCTAGGATTTTGTTTAATGCTCCTCGTAAAAATGCTTTAAATGTTTCCCAGAGAAGGGAGGCAGAAGTTCCGGGACGGTCATTAGCCTCGAAAAACATATTAATCTGTTTTGTTAGATATTCATGACGTACTTTTTCATTTAAAATTTGGGACTTCAGTCTTCATTGTGTCTGTTTCTCAGCCATTCCGTTTAGTTTAATCATAAATGTTAAGGGTGCATGGTCCGAGATTATAATATTATGATATTTCGAGTTGTAGGTAAATGGGATGAGTTTGGAGTCTACTAAAAAATAGTCTATTCTTGAATAGGTTTTATGTGCCGGAAAGTAAAATTTGTATTCTCGTCCAGATGGATTTGCAATTCTCCAGACATCCTTGATATTAGTAGTATTAATATATGAGTTTAGAAATTCACTTGACTGAGATTTTAATTTTCTTTGTCTTGATGATCTGTCTAAATAAGAATCTAGTGTACAGGTTGCCACCAATTATTAAGTTATGTTGTGTAAATTCCGGAATAGTATTGAGTGTTTTCTTTAAAACAAGGGACTATCAAAATTTGGTCCATAAACATTAAGAAGAGTAACTTTTTTTGAATATAACTCACCTACTAATACAATATATGCCGTCGATATCTTCTATAGTTGATGTATGTTTAAAAGGTATACCTTTATGGATTAATATTGCAACCCCTCTAGATATATGTGTGAATGAAAAGTGATACATTTTAGCAATCCATTTTGCTTTCAATCTATGTTGCGCTTCCTTTTTGAGATGAGTTTCCTGGAGGAATATTATATCTCTAAGTGATTTTTAAATGAGCTAATACTTTACCTCTCTTGATTGGTTCATTAATTCCCTTAACATTCCAACTACAAAATGTAATTCCTTCACCACCAATTTTCATATTAACGTCTTGCATCTTATGGTTAGTGCGGTCTATAAAAGAGTAAATGGTTCAGCACATTAAACCCTACATTACATCCGAACATCAGATAGATGCATTTTAGATCTCCAAGGTCTTCCTCCCGAACGTATCTCCTTACGTAAAACTTATAATTTCTTTCAAAATTAAAATTATAATATGTTATAAAATAAAGAAAGTGAAAGAATAAATGTTTAGTAAAGTGTAAAAGAAAGGAAAGAACTACATATATAGTTGGTGTAGTTAGTGATAGCCACACTAACGTGGCTAGCCATCTAAAGACTTCCGCAGCCTTTAAATATATATATATTACTAGCTCCATGCTTTTCTTAAAGAGAAGTTTCAATAAAAATAATTTATTGGAGAGGGGGGAAAACATTTTTAGGTCCTAAGTATTTATAATCCGTTAGTGAAAAAGTTATTAGTCTCAAAGTAAAATATTAGTCTCATATAAAAAAATATGAATCAAATATTAATTAAAAGTATTAAAAACAAAATAAAACTTTTATTAATCAATTGCCTGAATCAAACCTTACTTATAGTTCATCTTTTTAACTAAATCTGAGTAGATCCAATTAATAATAATTAATTATAATTAGTAATCATAATTAGTAGTAATTAGTAGTAATTAGTACTAAAATATAAATGTTATATATCAATTGCAAAAAAACTTGCTCGACTCTCATTATCAATTTTAAGTAGTCCTTAAGTATAACAATTTAATGTTCCATTTGTTCTCTGCGAGGTTATGATGTCCGGTAACGTCAGGTTGGTGTTGAGTATTGTTCAATCATCGGTCTTCTTCTTAATGTCCTGGGCGAAATCAAGTGCTTCCTTGTGGTCAGTGAAGAAATATTCCTTCCTCTTGTAGGTAACTCTCAATGTTGCGGGGTACATCAGTCCATATCTCAGATCTTGTATATTCTTAGGTATTCTTCTTGTCTCTGTAAACAGTGCTCTCTTCCTGGTGACATCCACCGGATAATCTCTAAATATACTGATCTTGTCTCCTTCAAATAGGAGATCTCTGTTGCGAACGATTTTCTTCATTATATCATCCAAAACATGGTCGTATTGCACCTTCACTATCAGTTGTCTTGGGGGGGGGGGCGGCGTCTGCCCTTGGGCGGCGTCCCAGTTGTACGTGTGCCCGACCAAGTAGAGGTTTTTGATCAAGAGTTAAGACTTTTTTTAATATGTCTACAGCAAATTCACGGAGGTCACGGTTCCCCTCTCTGCCTTCCTGAACGCCCACAATTCTTAAATTCCGGCGTCTCTGACGTCCCTCCAAATCAATACATTTTTCAGTTATTTTACTCAATAAGTCTGATAAACATAGAAACATAAAAAAAGGTGCAAGAGTAGGCCATTCGTCCCTTTGAACCTGCACCGCCATTCAATATGATCATGGCTGATCATCCAACTCAGTATCCTGTACCTGCCTTCTCTCCATACCCCCTGATCCCTTTCGCCACAAGGGCCACATCTAACTCCCTCTTAAATATAGCCAACGAACTGGCCTCAACTACCTTCTGTGACAGAGAATTCCACAGAATCACCACTCTCTGTGTGAAAAATTATTTTCTCATCTCGGTCCTAAAAGACTTCCCCCTTATCCTTAAACTGTGACCCCTTGTTCTGGACTTCCCCAACATCGGGTACAATCTTCCTGCATCTAGCCTATCCAACCCCTTGAGAATGTTGTAGGTTTCTATAAGATCCCCCCTCAATCTTCTAAATTCTAGCGAGTACAAGCCGAGTCTATCCAGTCTTTCCTCATATGAAAGTCCTGCCATCCCAGGAATCAGTCTGGTGAACCTTCTCTGTACTCCCTCTATGGCAAGAATTTCTTTCCTCAGATTTGGAGACCAAAACTGTACCATTACTCCAGGTGTGGCCTCACCAAAACCCTGTACAACTGCAGTAGAACCTCCATGCTCTTATCCTCAAATCGTTTTGCTATGAATGCTAACATACCATTCGCTTTTTTCACTGCCTGCTGCACCTGTATGCCTACTCTCAATTGACTGTTGTACCATGACACCCAGGTCTCGTTGCATCTCCCCTTTTCCTAATCGGCCACCATTCAGATAATAGTCTACTTTTGTGTTTTTGCCACCAAAGTGGATAACCTCACATTTATCCACATTATACTGCATCTGCCATCCATTTGCCCACTCACAGAACCTATCCCAGTCACCTTGCAGCCTCCTAGCATCCTCCTCATAGCTAACACTGCCCCCTAGTTTTGTGTCATCCACAAACTTGGAGTTGTTGCATTCAATTCCCTCATCCAGATCATGAATATATATTGTAAATAGCTGGGGTCCCAGCACTGAGCCTTGTGGTACCCCACTACTCACTGCCTGCCATTCTGAAAAGGACCCGTTTACTCCTACTCTTTGCTTCCTGTCTGCCAGCCAGTTCTCTATCCACATCAATACTGAACCCCCAATACCATGTGCTTTAAGTTTGCAAACTTAACTCTTATGTGGGACCTTGTCGAAAGCCTTCTGAAAGTCCAGATATAAAACATCCACTGGTTCTCCCTTATCCACTCTACTAGTCACATCCTCGAAAAATTCTATAAGATTCGTCAGACATGATTCACCTTTCATAAATCCATGCTGACTTTGTCCAATGATTTCACTAATTTTCAAATGTGCTACTATCCCATCTTTAATAACTGACTCTAGCATTCTCCCCACTACCGATGTTAGACTAACTGGTCTGTAATTCCCCGTTTTCTCTCTCCCTCCCTTTTTAAAAAGTGGGGTTACATTAGCTACCCTCCAATCCTCAGGAACTACTCCAGAATCTAAAGAGTTTTGTAAAATTATCACTAATGCATCCACTATTTCTGGGGCTACTTCCTTAAGTACTGTGGAATGCAGCCTATCTGGCCCTGGGGATTTATTGGCCTTTAATCATTCAATTTACCTAGCACCACTTCCCAGCTAACCTGGATTTCACTCAGTTCCTCCATCTCATTTGACCCCGGTCCCCTGCTATTTCTGGCAGATTATTTATACCTTCCTCAGTGAAGACAGAACCAAAGTAGTTATTCAATTGGTCCGCCATGTCCTTGTTCCCCATGATAAATTCACAAGTTTCTGACTGCAAGGTACCTACATTTGTTTTAACTAATCTTTATTCTCTTCACATATCAGTTTTTATGTCCCCTGTCAGTTTTCTTTCATAATCTATTTTCCCTTTCCTAATTAAGCCCTTTGTCCTCCTCTGCTGGACTCTGAATTTCTCCCAGTCCTGTGGTAGGCTGCGTTTTCTGGCTTGTTCTCGGAGAGAAGGTTTTTTGTATTGTCTCAGCAATATCCTCTAATTAAGTTATAGCTGTATTTTGTTGATTTAATGTCCGAATGATGGGATCCAACTTAGAATTAAAGCTGGATTCCATCGAATGTATTTTAACATTTACCTCTTCGATCTGTTGAGTAAGATTTTCTTCCATTGTTAACTTCCGGGCTTCCAATACCTCGTGAACAGAGGTTATGATTTCTTCTTTAATTTCTTCTTTAAAGGATTGCAATTCTTCTTTAAGTTTTTCTTTAAAACTTTTCAATTGTTCATATATACTTGCAATTTCTTGTGAGAGAAAACTTCGAAGTTCTTCTATTTCTGTTTTTTTCGACTTTGTCTTCTGAAACTGAGCCCGAGGCTTCAGTCGGGCCTACTTCTTCCGCCGGTTGCTTGGGCTTAACTGCTCTTTTCGTCTTGGAGAGGGTATGTTGCATAGACATACCGCGGGAGTCGCACGCCTGATGACATCACTCACTCTTGGCAAGCAGCCGGTGCTGTTTTCTGCAGGTCAGTCCCGTTCTTTTCTCCCAGTTTTCAATCGATTTTGCACGGAGCTAGCTAGCGTGTGTCTCTATTACTCCATAGCGCCATCAGAAGTCCATCTTTTCATATTGTACTCTTCATAAGTTGGCATCTGTGTTATGCAACATCTGTGGAAAAAGGAACAAGAGTTAATGTTTCAAAATGAAGAGCCTTTATCCGTTCTGAAACAATAACCGTTTCTTTTTCTACAGAAGATAGGCACAAAATACTGGAGTAACTCGGCGGGACAGGTAGCATCTCCGGAGCGAAGGAACGGGTGACGTTTCGGGTCGAGACCCTTCTTCAGATCAAGCTGTCATCTGACCTGCTGAGAGTTCCCAACCCTTTCTCTTTTTATTATAGAACTTTAAAGATGGCGGCACGGTGGCACAGCAGTAGAGTTGCTGCCTTTCAGCGCTTGCAGCGCCCGAGACCCAGGTTCGATGCCGACTTTGGGTGCTGCCTATACGGCGTTCGAATGTTCTCCCCGTGACAGCATGGGTTTTCTACGAGATCTTTGGTTTCCTCCCACACTCCAAAGACATTCAGGTATGCAGGTAAATTGGCTTTGTGTATGTGTAAATTGTCCCTAGTGC
Organism: Okamejei kenojei; assembly: GCA_035221665.1. Classification (NCBI taxonomy): domain Eukaryota; kingdom Metazoa; phylum Chordata; class Chondrichthyes; order Rajiformes; family Rajidae; genus Okamejei; species Okamejei kenojei. The sequence goes on from CM069142.1 coordinate 59,160,994, forward strand.
ACGTGGGATGGTGTTAATGTACGGGGATTGCTGGTTGGCGCAGACCCAGTGGGCCAAAGGGCCTGTTTCCATGCTGATCTCTAAACTGAACTAAAAAGTTAGTGTTAAAACAGTGGAGCAGGTCCTGAAGGGAGATGGCAGGAGCATTCGCTCATACTGTACACATGTACAATAGATTTCTAGCCAAAAATACCAATTTGATTACACCATGCAATGACTTTGAGCCTGCACACAGTGAAGTAAGATTGGCTGGATTAAGAGAAACAGATGATTTCATTCAATAGTTCTCAAAGATTCCCTCGACTTCATAAACAAGGATTTCTCAAAATCAGGCCTGCGTTTGTTATAGTCATAGAATGATATACCAGCCAACATGTCCCAGCTACATTAGTCCCACCTGCCTGCGTTTGGTCCATATCCCAATTTGTCCTTTCCATTAACTTATTTTTATTAGAAGTAATGTGCATTACAGTAGTATACACCAAAAATAACATAATACATTTCATGTACCATTTCTTGTTTTAAACTTTAAGAAAAGGAAAAATAGAGAAAGTTAGATAAAATAGTAAGTGCATGAGAGAGTGAAAAGAAAGAACCCGTAGAGGCGTAGAACACGAAGAAGGGAGAGAGAAAAATGTAAAAAAGAAAATATAAGAGAATAAGATAAGATAAAAGGGAAGTACCTACTTCTTATCTTTACACACCCCTCGCCAGGTCCTGAAATCTTTATTTTCAAAGTTATGTTGCACCCTATGCTTGTAATAAGTCGATAAATGGAGACCAAATCTTTTGGAATTGGTCTAATTTGCCTGCTAGGACGAATCTCATATCATCGAGGTGTAATATTTCGGACATATTTGAAATCCACATTTTTACCGTTGGTGCGGTAGCATTTTTCCAGAATTTAAGTATGAGGTTCTTTGCCGTTATTATGCCATAATTAAGGAAACTCTTTTGGAATAAAATCAGCTCAAAACCGACTTCCATTGCTCCAAAAATAATCCATTCTGTGTTCAGTTTCAATTTTATTTTACATAATTTTGCAAGAACTTTAAAGATTTAATTCCAAATTTTTTGGATTTTTATGCAAAAAACAAAGGAATGTGCTAAAGTTGCTTCTTGAGATAGACATTTATCACAAATGGGGGAAACATTTGGACAGATTTTACTTATTTTAGTTTTCGAATAATATAATCTGTATAGGATTTTAAATTGGATTAGAATATGTCTTAGATTAATCGAGCATTTATGCACATATAGCAAGTGTTTATCCCAACTTTCTTTTGAGATTTTTATATCTAGTTCTTGATCCCAATCTCTTCTAATTCTATCGGATGATGGTATTTCTATATTTAGGATGATATTATACAAGTATGATATTAAATTAGTTGAGTCCGCCTTTCTATTCATAGCTTCATCTAATAGGTCTGGAGTCAGATTTTGGTATTCTTGTGTATATTTTTTCAAATAATCACGAATTTGAAAATATTTAAAATATTGATTACTTCTCAGATTGTATTTAAGTTGTAGTTGTTGGAATGATAAAAAATTTCAATTTTCATACATTTCTCCAAACGTTTTAATTCCTATTCTTTCCCAAAGTGTAAATTATTTATCAATAGTGGATGGTTTAAATGATGGGTTTATTAACTATGGGAGAGAAGTGATCTTCGTGTTCTACGCCTCTATGGGTTCTTTCTTTTCACTCTCTCACGCACTTACTATTTTATCTAACTTTCTCTATTTTTAATTTAAGGGTTAATTTTATTTGTTTCCAAATTCTAATAGTGCTATGAATAATTGGATTTTTACTGTATATTGTATTATTCAGTTTTATTGGTGAGAGAAGGATTGCTCCTATATTAAAAGGGGAACAATCCTCTCTCTCCATTACTATCCAATCCACCCGTTGGGCTGAATTGTCCAACAAGTGAATCACATTTTTGACATTTGCTGCCCAATAGTAATACAAAAAATTAGGGTGTGTTAATCCACCAAATTCTTTAGGTTTGCACAAATGTCTTCTTTCAAAAGCTATGGGATTTATAGTCCCATATAAAATTTGTGATATCAGAATCCAGTTTTTTTTTAAACTTTTTAGGTAAGTATATTGGTATTGATTGGAATAAATATAAAATTTGTGGTAGAAAGATCATTTTTATAGCATTTATTCGGCCTATCAAAGACATCGGAAAAATTTTCCAAAATTTAATCAGGTGATTTAATTTAGTAAGTAGGGGCATATAATTTGCATTAAATAAAGATTTATATTTTCTGGTGATTTCGATTCCCAAGTATTTAAATTTTTCTGTAGCAATTTTTAAATGGAATTTTAACAGGTGTGTCGCATCTTGCGGTTTTATCGTCTTAATTTCACTTGTATTCCAATTTATTCTGTATCCTGAAAAGGATCCAAATTCCTCTATTAAATGTGATATATTTGGTATACTGATTTGCGATTTTGTAATATACAATAGTACATAATCTGCGTATAATGATATTTTGTTATTTGAGTATTTTGTATTATAACCATGGATATTCGGATGTATTCTAATGCTTTCAGCTAGCGGTTCTATTACAAGAGCAAATAGCAGAGGTGATAGTAAGCATCCCTGTCTATTGCCCCTGGATAGTTGACATTTCGGAGACAACATGTTATTTGTTAATATTCTAGCAGCCGGCCTGTCATATAATAGTTTTACCCATGAGATAAAATTCTCTCCCATTTTGCAATACTTTAACGAGGTAATCCCATTTCACTTGATCAAATGCTTTTTCTGCGTCCAATGAAATAATTGATGTCTTGTTCTTCAGTTTTATATGAATGCATTATATTAAACAGTCGTCTCAAATGATTGCATGTGTATCACTTGGGTATAAACCCCATTTGATCAGCATTTATTAATTTGCTAACATATTTACTTGATCTTCTTGCTAATATTTTTGGTAATATTTTTTGATCTGTATTTAACAGTGCGATGGCTCTGTATGAGCCAGGGTCTTCTAAATCTTTTTCTTTTATAAGGGCGGCGTGTTATAACGTGCAACTCTCTCTCTCTCTCTCTCTCTCTCTCTCTCTCTCTTTTATGTTTCAAAAACTTTATTTGACACAATCATACAATACAACACATCAAACCATAATCAAAAATTGCACTATATAAAAAGACATTATAGTACAACAATACAATCATTGTTCACAATACTCTGAACCCCACGCGGTGACCAGCGCCCACAGAAGGCCTCCAGAGTCCCCGTGGACACCGCATGTTCCCGCTCCAGGGACACACGTGCATGGACGTAGGCCCGGAAAAGAGGCAGGCAGCCGACTCTAGCCTGACCATCGACCACCCGCTGCCTGGACCTGCGAATGGCCATCTTGGCCAGGCCCAGGAGCAAACCGACAGGGAAGTTCCCCCCCCCCCCGCCACTCGGCTCTCCCCACTCCCTGCCTTGTGTCCGTACACTAGAATCGTGGGACTAAAATGCAACCAGAACTTGAGGAACAACCCCTTCAGATATTGGTACAGGGGCAGTAGCCTCTCATACTCCATATACACGTGGAACACGGTCTCTTGCTCGCCGCAGAAAATACATGCGGCAGACGATCCCGTGAACCGACTCAAAAGTTTATTACAAACCAACGGTCTGTGCAACACTCTCCACCCCAGGTCCCCAATATAAAGGGGAACAACTCGCATATAGAAGGACCCCCACTGGGGACCTCCCCCGCCTTCAGGTGGTAACACCGTCCGCCATGGTGTGTCGGGACGGGAGACGAAGGCAAGGAGGTGCAGAATGTGCAGGAGCATCCTGTACAGTGTGCGTCTCTTCGCATCAGGAAATGGCATGCTGGTCATCTCAGAAAGGCGGCTTAGATTGTGTGGAACCGGTACCCGAGAAATATCCCGGATCCTAGGCCCGATGAGCAGATCTGACGGAGCGGGGGTAAGCTCAGTCAGAACCACTCCAGGCACTCACCTCTCCTCGACACCCGCCATGACAGGGTGAGGACCGGCCACTCCCGCAGCCACGACAACCCCCTCCCCTCGTGGAACAACACGCTGGCTGAAAACAACCAAATTCCTCACTCTTAGCACATCCCGGTAGAAGACAGGCAAACCCCTTAGGGCGGGTCGACTGATACCCGCCACCGGGAGCCTTGAGACCCCCCCTTAAACAACGATCCCGACGGAAAAAATACGTGGCCAGAGCGTGCCATCTGGGTGGGTTCTCTACGTACATGTACCTCCGCAGAGTCCTGAGGCGGAGAGCTGCCACCTGGGAACTCACACATACCAAGGACTGGCCACCCTCCTCTAACTGGAGACCGCCGCGGAAACCCAGTGCTTCCTATTTCCCCAAAAGAAATCTACCAGCTTCTTCTGTACAGCAGTTGCAAAGATAGAGGGCGGGACAAGAGTAGCCAGCCGGTACCATAACATGGAGGCCACCAGCTGGTTTATGACCAGCACCCTCCCACGAAAGGAAAGAACTCCAAGCAGGCCTGACCAGCGCCCCAGCCGGGCGGCCACTTTCGTCTCCAACTCCCGCCAGTTTGCCGGCCAAGCATCCTCAGTGGGACTCAGGTACACCCCCAGATAGAGGAGGTGCGTGGTACTCCACGCAAACATTGCCATCTCCTCTGGCAGGGAGTCTACCTGCCACTCACCCACTAAAAGTCCAGAACACTTACTCCAGTTAATCCTAGCAGAAGATGCAGCCGAGAAAATCTCCTGGCAGTCACGCATCCTCCGCAGGTCACCAGGATCAGTGAGCATAAGGAGTACATCATCGGCAAACGCCGAAAGAACCACCTCCACCCCCGGGCCAGGTAGTGCCAGGCCTGTCAACCTCCTCCGAAGAAGACACAGGAACGGCTCCACACAGACCGAGTATAACTGACCCGACATGGGGCACCCCTGACGGACCCCCCTCCCAAAATGAAAAGGAGACAACAATGCACCATTAACCTTCACAAGGCACTCCACTGCAGTGTACAAAAGCCGGACCCGGGCCACGAAATGCGGCCCAAACCCAAACGCTTGCAAACGTCCCGAAAAGGTATTCATGTTCCACCCTATCAAAAGCCTTCTCCTGATCAAGAGACAGAAAAGCAGCTGACTGACCATTGCCCTGGGCTAGATGAATCAGGTCCCTTACCAGTGGATGTTATCCTGAATGGACCGGCCAGGGACTGTATAGGACTGGTCAGGATGAATCAGTTGAGACAGCACGGAGCTCAAGTGATTTGCCATTGCCCGTGCAAAAACTTTATACTCTGTGCATAGGAGAGAGACCGGGCGCCAGTTCTTCAACAAGCGGAGTTCACCCTTCTTGGGCAGCAGGACAACAACTGCCCTACGCCACGAGAGGGGCATCTCCCCGGTCGCCAGGCTCTCCCCCGGAACCAACATGTAATCTCCACCAAGGACATCCCAGAAAGCTCTAACAAACTCTACCCATCCATCCCAGGGGATTTACCGCTCCTGAGCTGATGCAGGGCACGAGTCAACTCCTCCAAAGATAAGGGGCCATCAAGAAGATCTGCCACCCCCCTATCTACAGTCGGTAGACCCTCCCACAGATCTCGCTGAGCCTCCCTGTTGAATCCATCCGCAGAGAACAGGGACCCATAAAAGGACCTGACCAAGGCACTGATCCTCTCTGGATCAGTGACAGAGGACCCGTCGTCTGCGAGCAGCTCCACGAGCTGTTTGCGAGCTCCCCGCCCCTTCTCCAGAGAGAAAAAGAAAGGCGAAGCTCGGTCCAGATCGTGCAGCATCTGGACCCGCGACCTCACGTAGGCGCCTCGGGACCGCTCAAGCAGCAGGCTCCTCAAAGCTTCCTTCTTCATCTGAAACTCTCCCCATTCGCAGGAGTCTTCACCAAACCGACCCAGACAAGACTCTGCGTCCAGTATCTCCCTCTCAAGCCTCTCAACCGCTGAATCCCGCCTTCCGGTCGACCCCCACGTATAATCCTTACAAAAGAGACGGATGTGAGCTTTCCCCACATCCCACCACTGCCTAATGGAAGAGAAGCACCTCTGCCTCTCTCTCCACTTCCCCCAAAACCGAATGAATGCTTCCCGGAAACACCGATCCTCCAGCAGCCTGTTGTTAAAGTGCCAGTATGCGGACCCAGCCCGAGCGCGTGCTGGATTGAAATCCACACGCACCAGACAGTGGTCCGAGCACGGCACCAGCCGCATTGAGGCCGCTGAGACACGGGAAACAAACGCTCGGGAAATATATATTCGATCAATGCGGGAACCACCACCCTCAGACCTCCGCGAAAAAGCAGTGGAAGGTTCCGCCAGGCATCAACCAACTCAAAGGATTCAATCAACCCTCTCAGTTCTTCGCTACAGCAGGGGCACACTGCGTACCAGAACGGTCTCGCGCCTCAAGTGTGCAATTAAAATCCCCACCAAGGAAGACACACTCTCCCCTATCAATTGTGCTCAACAGAGCAGTCACCTCCTGAAGTAGGCCGGCCTGCATCGTGCCGGAGCTAGGGGCATACACGTTAATGAAATGCAACGGCATGCCATCCAGGCTCACGGCCAGATGGAGCAAACGTCCTGGCACAACCTCCTGCACTTTTAAAACATTTGGCAGAAAATTCGGGGCCAACAGAAAGGCCACCCCACTCGAATTCGAGCTGAGATGGCTCATGTAGACCCCCCCTTCCCACTCCAGTCGCCAGGTGGGTTCATCACTAACAACAGTATGCGTCTCTTGCAGAAAACACACCGCAAATTTCCCCTCTCTAAGGACTGATAAAAGCTGAAATCTGCGAAAACTCTCTCTACTCCCGTTTAAATTTAATGTAGCTACTGTGAATGTGCAGCCACACTAAATTGAGATCCTCACACTCCGCCTAGACTCTCTCTCTGAGGAACTCCAAAAAGTCCCCAAACTGTCTCTTCTCAGAGTCAGGAAGATCGCTGTCCTTGTTGTCAAGGATAGCCTCGAGAGTCTTAATCAAAGCTGGCCAATCCTCCCACCGTTTTTTTGCAGCATCCTTTTTTGTTCTGATGGTACGACTTGTTTTTAGGAACTCTCGCACCTCACAGATAACTGTTGCATGATACACGGCCTTGGAGTCTGGGCACTCGCCAACCCACTCGCACCTGAAACAACAAGCTTACCAGTGCAGCTCCCAGGGTCGTTATCAAAAATCGAAATACCAGAACTCTCGAAAAGTTCACTAATCCCGCTACACAAACTGGCCCCATCACTCTCCCCCTCCTCCGGCATGCCACCACCCCCAGGATCAATGCTGGGGAAGGGTCCCGACACCCCTGACCGCAACAAGCAGCCCACTGACTGGCTGGGCTCCTGCACTCTCCCATCACCCTCCACGTCTGGGTCTGGGGAAGAAAAAACAAGAGGCACCCCCAGGGTCTGTGGTACACTGGCACCCTCGGAAACTGAAGGAGGATCACGACCCGAAACAGCCCCGACCTCCACAGCACCCAGAGTACCCTCTCCACAGGCAACACCCAGAGAATTTCCTCTTGCCCTTAAACTCTCCCCTGCCGACTCAGCCTGAGAGGCAGCACACCCCCCAGCACCTCCATTGGCTCTGATAAGGAGCACAGAGTGGTATACCAATGCCCCTGAACCTCCCCCTTCGGGCTGACTCTGCTCATCCCCCGTCTCAGGGGGCACACTACCAGGGGAGCTAACCCCATCATCTGGCGTGCCAACACCCTCAGTAGGTCTCTGAAACGAGGGGACCTCCTCCGACCCAGAGGACACACACCAGGGGAGCCAACCTCAACACCCGATGAGATAACTCCCTCAGAGGGCCCCTGAAACGAAGGGGCATCCTCCCGCTCCGAGGACACACCACCAGAGGAGTCAACCGCAGCACATGGTCTTATAATACTCACGGAAGATCCCTGAGATAGAGGCCCAACCTCCGACCCGGAGGACACCTGTTCAAGACCACCAACCACATCAGTGGTGGAAGGTCTGGAGAAAGACATCCCCCTCACTTTGGACCCACGCCCTTGCTCTTCCTCGCCAGGCACTAACCTCCTTTTTGTCCCACTAGCATGTGGCAGTACGGTGACCTCCATAACAGAAGTGTCTTCGGCCTCCACACTACCCCCAGCCACTTTACCACCTGCACGTTTTTGCTCCCCTGCCCCCGTCTGAACCACCTCAGCTCCTTGCTGGTCCACGACAGGTGCAAACTACACCTCACTGGAGCTGACAGGCGCCCCTTGGGTGGTATCAGAACTCGGCAGGTGCGCACCCGATCCCATTTGACTCGCTCGGGCGGACTTTCTCCTCTCCTTATTCTTCTTCTTCCTCTGCTTCTCCCAATTGCCCCCTTCCTCACCCCCCTCCCCCTGTGCCCCGCCTTCAGCCGCCACCACAAGTTCAAGACATGGAGGGCGGGGGCTATCGCTACCTCGGGTCCTCAAGGCAGAACCTGCAGGCCCAGATGGGCTATTACTGCTGCCCTGGATCACCGAGGCAGAGCTGGCAGCCCTAGCTGGGTCAGCAGTACCACCCCGCGCCACTGAGGTTTGACGAGCCACGCCGGATGGGCCAGCAGCGCATCCCTGGGCCGCTGCGCTAGAACTTCTCGCAGTGACCCCGCGAATAAGACACTCCCTACGCAGATGTCCAAATTCGCCGCATGCATGACACCGTGCCTTTCCCCAACTCCAACGCACGGTTCTAGGGAGACCCCTATACTCCACCTTGAAACTCCCCTCAGCGCCATCCCCCTCACCCACCTTCATGAACACCCTCCTCTTGAAACTGAAGACCCCTTTTTCCTCTGGGTCCCCCCCAGGGTGCATGAGCCTAAAGCACTTAGACCGCACCTCCCCAAACTTAGACAGGTGTGGAATAAGTGATGCGTCCGGAATACATGTGGGGCAACTCCGCAGGAGAACCGGTCTCACCCTGGATACCCACGGATCCACCTGTATGTGGACCGCACTCACTGAAACCCCAGCTCCAGTGCTCGGGCCACACCCTCCCGGGTCTTTAGTATCACCTCAACCTTTCCTCTTTCGAGCTCGGAAGAGACAATAGCTCCCCTCCCAAGAAGTTCATTCAAGGCCTTTGTAATGTCTCCCCTGGACATCATAGGCCCAGTTTGAACCGAGATACCAAACCCGTCCCAATCCAAGTCAACATGAGGCTCATGCTCAGATGGCCTCGTACCCGCCACTGTTGCCACTGTTGCGTAGGTCTGGACCTTCGGCCCCGCGCCCCAGCCATCGCCATCCTGACAGAGGCACAAATCAGCTCCAGGTAACCCCAGCAGCTCAGCTCCAAGTTAAGTTCCAGAGACAGTCACAGTCAAAGACAGGCAGCAGAAAGCAGAAACCTCCAGCTGAAGCAGGAAAGTCCCCAAGTTCGTCCACAGCCGAGAGCAGCTTTTGGGAAGCTCTATCCCAGTCTAGCCAGAAGCAAAAGTACCTTCTTCACATTAAGCCAGGCAGCCGCACTGTGCAAAATGACTTTAGGGCAGAGAAACAGTGCAAAAAAGACAAAGACACCGAAATCTTCGTGCCCTCGATCTCCAGGCACTCTTGGCAGTCCGCCAACGACAACCGCACCCTCGACAATGTAGAGAAAACTCAGGAATTTTTGCACTAGTAGAGGAATCCTAGACCAGAGGAAAGTTTCAACAGTCCAACGATAAGTTAAACTATGAAGCCCCTCTGCCTCTGCTCCTTCTCCAACAGCAAAATCCTTGAAAGGCTGCTTCAATCCTTCTCAACCGCAGAGCTGAGAAGAAAACACAACCTCTCTCTCTCTCTCTCTCTCTCTCTCTCTCTCTCTCTCTCTCTCTCTCTCTCTCTCTCTCTCTCTCCCTCTCTCCCTCTCTCCCTCTCTCCCTCTCTCCCTCTCCCCCTCTCCCCTCCCCCTCCCCCCCCTTGCTGAAACATTTGGAGGCCCCTGGTTTAGAGGTACTGTGCAGAAACAGGCCCTTCGGCCCAATGAATCTGCACCGACCAGTGATCCCTGCACATTAACACTATCCTACACACACTAGGGACTATTTGCACTTATGCCAAGCCAATTAACCTACAAACCTGTATGTCTTTGGAGCATGGCAGGAAACCACAGCTCACGGAGAAAACCCGCACAGTCATGGGGATAACGTACAAACTCAGTACAGACAGCACCCGCAGTCAGGATCGAACCCGGGCCTGGAATTCAGGTGAGTTGACGGTCTGCTGGTGGCCGGGGGAAAGGCGAGGATCAATGGTGTCAGTGGTCGTGGCACGTGGGTGGATAGAGTGCAGGTAAGGGTCGGTGGTGATGATAGGCGTCACTTGGAATTGGCCATGGAAGCCATTGATTGTGAGTCCTACATTGTTTCCATCGATAGAGGGGCTGATTTGTCAGGAGCAGCTAAAGCCCCCTAGGCAAATGAATTTCGAGGCAAGGGACCTGCCAATGGACTGGAGACAATGGAGGGAGGAGTTTGAACTCAATGTTGATTTGAGCATGGCAGGGAAGGATGACAAGATAAAGAAGAAAATGCTCATGTCCCTAGTTGGACCGCAAGGGAGAGAGCTCTCCCAAACGATAAAACCACTTGGGACACGGACGCCGGATGGCAACGTACATGAAGTGACGCTAGAGCAGGCACTTGATGCTTTTGAAAAGCATTATCAACCAATGAGGAACGAGACCACCGACAGGTATAGATTCTTTACAAGAAACCAAGAAAGAGGGGGGAGAGTTTTGATTTGTTCTTAACAGAACTGCAACTCCTGGCAGCTCTTTGCAATTTCAGAGAGTTGAAGGATTCACTGATACCTGATAGAATAATATGTGGCATAAGAGATGAAATGCTGCATGAGAGACTTCTCCGAGAAACCTCATTTGACTTAGAAAAGTGTGTGAAGGCATGCCAGCCTTCGGTGCTTTCCAAGGCCAGAGTTGATGTCCTGTTAGGTGACCAACAACAAGATGTCTGTGCAGTGAGACAAGAGGGGACATGATATCAGCCAACCATTCAGTGCAAATACTGCGGATACAAACATGAGAGGAAGAAGGAGAAATGTCCGGCATCTGGCCAGGAGTGTTTCAAATGCTGTAACAAAAATACATTTCACATCACATTGCAGGGAAAAGCATGTGCAACAGAAGAACCAGAAGAAAGAAAAGATAGGGAAACAATCTGTGCATGCAGTGGAGGAAGCAGAGAGTTCCAGTGATGAGTATGATGACATTAAATAATGTGATGACATTCACACAATGGAACTGCAACCACAAGCAGTAAAAACAGAGTGTGCACAGTGTTGAGGAGACTCAATTCCCAAAGAAAATCTTCGCGACCATGATGCTGGAAGAGATGGAAGTAAAATTCCAGGTGGACAGTGGAGCCACGTGTAACATCATGCAAAGAATGTGGATGAAACCAAGCAAGTATTGTCGATGTAGAACATAGAACATAGAAAATAGGTGCAGGAGGAGGCCATTCGGCCCTTCAGCCCTTCGAACCAGCACCACCATTCATTGTGCTCATGGCTGATCGTCCCCAGTCAATAACCCGAGCCTCCCTAACCCCCATATCCCTTGATTCCACCAGCCCCTAGAACTCTATCTAACTCTCTCTTAAATCCATCTGTGGCAGCAAATTCCACAAATTCACAACTCTCTGGGTGAAAAAGATTTTTCTCACTTCAGTCTTAAATGCCCTCCCCTTTATTCTAAGACTGTGGCCCCTGGTTCTGGACTCGCTCAACATTGGGAACATTTTTCCTGCATCTAGCTTGTCCAGTCCTTTTATAATTTTATATGTTTCTATAAGATATCCCCTCATCCTTCTAAACTCCAGTGAATACAAGCCTAGCCTTTTCAATCTTTTTTCATATGACAGTCCCGCCGTCCCAGGGGTCAATCTTGTGAACCTACGCAGCACTGCCTCAATCACAAGGATGTCCTTCCTCAAATTAGGAGACCAAAACTGTACACAATAGTCCAGATGTGGTCTTACCAGAGCCCTATACAACTGCAGAAGAACCGCTCTACTCCTATACTGAAATCCTCTTGTTATGAAGGCCAACATTCCATTAGCTTTCTTCACTGCCTGTTGTACCAGCACGCCAACCTTCAGTGACCAGTGTACAAGGACACCTAGGTCTCGCTGTACCTCTTCTTTACCTGACCTAACCCCATTGAGATAATAATCTGCCCCCTTGTTTTTGCCACCAATATGGACAACCTCACATTTATCGCTCACAATATGACAGTGGTGCCTCTTGGAAAAAACACGGTAAAACGAGTGAACCCAAACAATGAAAGGAAATACAAAGTAGAGTTTGTAGTCCTGGAGGAAGACTGCATTCCAATCCTGGGAAGCAGGGCAGCCCAGCAGATGAGGCTCATCTCAGTCTGTAAAGACAACATAATGACATTGAATGGCAGTGAAATCCCTCTGAGCAAGGAAAGACTGATGGCTGAGTATGCTGATGTGTTTGAAGGGACCGGTAAATTCGAGGGCAAGTACCATCTGCAGGTAGATGACAGCGTAACGCCAGTGATCCACCCATCACGAAGAGTCCCTGTAGCATTACAGAGTAAGCTGAAAGAGGAGTTAGACAGACTAACAGAAGCTGAAATAATTGCCACAGTAGAGATGCACACTCCATGGGTATCCAGCCTTATGTGTGCAGAAAAGCCCAATGAAAAATTGAGAGTGTGTTTAGACCCAAGGGATCTGAACAAGGGGCTGAAAAGAAGTCATTACCCAATGATGATGAACGAAGATGTCCTCACAGACCTGAATGATGCCAAGGTCTTTAGCACGTTTGACGGCAAGAATGGGTTTTGCCATGTGGAACTGGATGATGAGAGTTCTCAGCTTACGACATTTAACACACCATATGACAGATATAGATGGAGATGTATGCCATTTGGTCTGTTCACGGCCCCTGAAGAGTTCCAGCGACGACAGAACCAAGTGTTGGAGGGCCTGGAAGGAGTGAGGTCTGTTGCTGACAACATCCTGGTGTCTGAGAAAGGAAAAACTGCAGAAGAGGCAGAAAGAGACCATGACAGGAAGGTCAGAGCTCTGATGGAGAGATGTCGTGACTGAAACCTGAAGCTGAACATAGAGAAGGCAAAGCTGAAGGTAAAGGAAGTCACTTTCATAGGACATAGTGACTCTGCTGCAGGACTGAAACCAGATCCAGGGAAGGTAGAAGCAGTGCTACAGATGCCTAATGACCCTGTCCCACTTAGGAAATCTGAACGGAAACCTCTGGAGACTTTACGCCCCACCCAAGGTTTCCTTTGTTCCCAGAGGTTTTTGTCAGTCTCCCTAATGGTCGAAAGTGGTTTCCGTTTTAAAAATCGGTAATTTTTTAGTTGAAGCCGGTTGCGATGCTAGTTGCCGGAGGACAAAAACCTTCGGGAACCTCCGGGAACTGCACGGAAACCTTGGGTGGGGCGCAAAGTCTCCAGAAGTTTCCGTTCAGGTTTCCAAAGTGGGACAGGGGCATAACCCAACAGATGTCCAAGGAGTTCAGCGATTTATTGGGCTTGTTAACTACTTGAGCAAATTCCTACCAGACTAAGCGACCTATGTGACCTGCTACGCAAGCTGACACAGAAGGGGGTAGTTTGGTGGAGGGTACAGGTGCATGACAGGGTGGTGATAGACATAAAGAGGCTAGTAACTGCAGAGCCAGTACTCAGATACTATGATCCATCCAAGGAGCTGACATTACAGGCCGGTGTGTCAGAAACCGGACTTGGTGCGGCGCTGATGCAGGAGGGCCATCCAGTTGCCTATGCCAGCAGGGCCCTTATGGATGCGGAGACCAGATATGCACAAATAGAAAAGGCGAGTGAATGTGCAGTCAGACCACAAGCCAGTGGAGATAATCACCACAAAACCACTTCATCGTGCACCAAAGAGATTGCAGAGGATGCTGGTGAGGATGCAGACCTCTGATGTGACAGTAAGATACAGAAGGAGATGCAGCTTGCGGACTGAGCAGAGCATATATTCAGACCTGCAAGACCATGAGAATACTGGAGACTGTAAACCTAGCAAGGAGCATCCCAATATCACAGCCTCTACTAAATGGCATAAGGGATGCAACGAAAAAAGAGGAGACAATGCAAAGACTGCAAGAGGTGATAAGAGGTGATCAAACGAGATTGGCCAGAGAACAAGAAGGATGTTGACCCAGAACTTATCTCCTATTTCCATGTGAGGGACGAGCTGAGTGTTGGAGATGACCTCATATTCAGAGGGGAGAGAGTAATCATCCCTAAAGCCAGGAGACGAGACATGATCACACGAGTACATGCCTCCCACATTGGTGTGAATGGCTGTCTAAGAAGGGCAAGAGAATGTCTGCACTGGCCCAGAATGAGTGCAGAAATCAAGAACTTCATGCAGAAATGTGACGTCAAGTTCAAGGGAAAGATTAACCAAAAGAAATACTGCATTCCCATGAAATTCCAGAGAGGCCATGGCGATGTGGGTACAGATTTGTTCCACCTGGAGGGAAGGAACGATTTGATCACTGTAGACTACTTCTCAGGATATTGGGAAATAGACTATCTAGAGAAAACACTGGTATTTAATGTCATCCAGAAAATCAAAGGCCAGTTCGCAAGATATGGAATACCAAATCAACTCATCACAGTTAATGGGCCACAGTTCACAGCTGAGGAGTTCAAGAGATTTGCCAAGAAGTGGCTGTTTGAACATACGACTGCATCACCCCATTATCCACAGAGTAATGGGAAGGCGGAGAGCAGTGTGAAAGTTGCAAAGTCATTGCTGAAGAAGGCTAAGGCTGCAAGAGCTGACCCGTACCTGAGCATACTAGCTTTTCGCACCACCGACACCTGGCATGAGTAGCAGTCCAGTACAAATACTGATGAACAGACGTACCAGCACCATACTACCAACTACTCAGAGGCTGCTCAAACCTGAATTTCAGAAAGAGGTAGGAGATAAGTTGAGAGCAGCTAGGGACAGACAAGCAGACTACTACAACAGAGCATTCCAAGATCTGATCCCCCTGAAAGCTGGTGATCCAGTTCAAGTGAAGCCGACTGGTGACCGACATCAGCCATGAAGGAAGGCTGTGGTTGCAGGCTATGCTGCGCAACCCAGATCATAGGAAGTCAGAACCAAGGACGGCATCATCTATCGTCGGAATCGGTGCATCTGAGGAACTAACAGTTTCATATGGTGTTAGAACTTACTGAGGGTAGCCAATGTGACTGGCAATAATTGCATAGTTTTATTTGGAAGAAGTTGGTGATTGCAATTTTAAAACAAAACAAATTAATAAATAAAAGGAAATGAGGAACCAGACATGTATTGTTCAAAGTTTAGATAATTCCGAGCACTGAACTGTCGCAGATCCAAGGAATGAGAATTTGAAAGCTACCACAGAAATGTACTTCAATGGAAAATGGAATATGTCACGAGTTGTATAACCAATGATTTTTTGAAGATTTTAAAGATGGACTGTCAAAGTCATGTTGGAAAACACATAAAACCATATAACCATATAACAATTACAGCACGGAAACAGGCCCTCTCGGCCCTTCCAGTCCGTGCCGACCATTTGTTGGACTCAGTGAAATAATATACCATGGACTCAGTTGAAATTAGGAAGAATTTCATTTATTGCTATACATGTAAAGTTCCTGATTATATATGTGTTTTGTGGACAAGGGTGGATGTTATGGGAATAGCGTCACCTGTGGCGGAGTACTGAAGATGGATCCTGAATAAAGATGGCTGAACCCAAGTCACGATTGTAAGGCCTCCAATTGTTACTTGTGGAGCTGTAATGTAGCAGTTTGCCTTGGGGAAACATAACATTAAAACACCTCCCTTGGCCAACCCTTCCCGCCCTCTCCCCCATCTTGTTCCATCTGCCTTTCACCCCTCTCCTACCTGGTTCCATTAATCATTTTCCAGCATCTTCCCCTATCTTTTACCTTGCCATATATATCTTGACAATATTTTGTCCCATTCATTAAATTGTTTTTGATTAATCTCTATTGGGAGGGTCTGAAAAAAATATAACAGTCATGGCAATATGTTCATTTTAGTAGATTCATTTCTCGACCTGAGACTTAAGAAAGGAATTAAGTTCCATCTAGCTATATCCTCCTTAATTTTCTGGTGTATAGGTGAATAGTTGCATTCTGATAATTCTGTAAAATCCCTTGGTATAAGATGCCCAAATATTTGAGATGTTCTGCTTGCCATGCCAGAGGGTACCTCCTTCTGACCAGCTGATGGACTGTAGTTGTATGTAAGCAGTTGTGTTTTACCTATGTTAATCTTGTATCCTGATAGTTAACCGTATTGTTCAAGTGATTGCATCAATTTAGGTAGAGAGTTTGTTGGTTGCCCAAAATAAATCAAAATGTCATCCGCATAACAGGCCAATTTATGTTCAGTCCTTTGAATAATAATACCTTTTATTTCTTCATGTTGTCATATATTGAGCTATTGGTTCTAAATATAATGCAAAGAGTAATGATGACCACGCACATCCCTGACTTGAACCCCTTTCTGGAGAAAAACTCTTTGATAAATATCCGTTAACTTTAATTCTAGCAGTGGGCTTATTATCTAGTGCCTGTATGGTTTTAAAAATAGTGTCATGCAGGCTAAATCTATGTAGAACTCGATAGAGAAAGTTCCAGTTCACAGTCCAATGCCTTTTCAGCGTCCACACTTATCACTATTGCTTCAAATTTTTTTTTGGCCATGCTAAAAGTAAATAATTTATAATCTACATTAAGAACTGATATCGGTCTAAATGACCCATATGTTTAATCTATACCTTCTTTTGGTATAGCAGAGATAATTGCCTCCCTCCAGCTCGGTGATGTTTGTGCCTTTTTTAAAACCCAGCTTAATGTACTGAGTATAATAGGTGTTAACTCATCTTTAAATTCCTTACACCATTCTGCCGTATAACCATCAGATCCTGGTGACTTGCTCAGCTTGAGCCGACTAATTGCAATCACCCTCTGTTATGTCTGCAGCCATTATCTTGTTTTGTTCTTCATTTAAGATAGGCAAATCTAAGGAATTCAGAAAGGTGTCTACTTGAGTTGAGCTACCTCCTGGAACTTCAGAATACAGAGTTCTGTAGAATATTTCAAAGGCTTCCTGAATTTCACTTAATTTACTTTTCAATATTTTTGTCCTTTGGTCTCTGATTCTGTGAACTGTGTATTCAGCTATCTTTATGGTTTATAGAGGGAGTGCAGAGAAGGTTCACCAGACTGATTCCTGGGATGTCAGGACTGTCTTATGAAGAAAGACTGGATAGACTCGGTTTATACTCTCTGGAATTTAGGAGATTGAGAGGGGATCTTATAGAAACTTACAAAATTCTTAAGGGGTTGGACAGGCTAGATGCAGGAAGATTGTTCCCGATGTTGGGGAAGTCCAGGACAAGGGGTCACAGCTTAAGGATAAGGGGGAAATCCTTTAAGACCGAGATGAGAAAGACTTTTTTCACACAGAGAGTGGTGAGTCTCTGGAACTCTCTGCCACAGAGGGTAGTTGAGGCCAGTTCATTGGCTATATTTAAGAGTGAGTTGGATGTGGCCCTTGTGGCTAAGGGGATCAGAGGGTATGGAGAGAAGGCAGGTACGGGATACTGAGTTGGATGATCAGCCATGATCATATTGAATGGCGGTGCAGGCTCGAAGGGCTGAATGGCCTACTCCTGCACCTAATTTCTATGTTTCTATGTTTCTATGTTTATTTTCAGTTTCCACGCCAATACTTTCATAGATTTTACTTCGGAGTCACGTGAGTGATTCCGTGAACAGCCCCGCCAGTTCGCATGCGCGTCAGTTACGTCAGCCGCATTGGCGCAAGCACCGGACTGGCAGGGCAGCACTCTTGTCAGCGGTAAGTTAAACCTAGAAGATAAGTTTCTTTTTACTAACCAGGGGTTTTGTTCGAGCAGGAGCCTCTCTTCACAGAGGTGTTCCTGCCAGATTCAGAGCCTGAATAGTGAGCCGGCTATGGACTGTTGGGGAAACCCTGGTCCGACCGCGGAAGCGGATAACCGGCAAAAGATTGGGTTTTGAGATAATTAGCTGCTGACAAGGCAGTCAGTGGCTTCCAGCCTGCGGGGATGCCATGGATTAGCAAGTAAGTAACGCCAGAGTCACTGACAGTGCGTTCAGCGGCTCACAGACGTTGGTCCCAAGGCAGGGAGTAAAATTGGTGGAAGAAAGGATTCGTTCAGCCCTATTGGACTCGGGTGAGTCGGGCTGAAAGGGTTTTTTCTCTATTAATAAAGTTTGCATGTATGCTATAGTGCTTTTTAAAGTCAAAGTCAAAAGTCAAAGTCAAAGCCAGGACAATGAAATTCTTTCTTTGCTTAGCACACAAGTTGCTGTGAAGGGTTAAAGTTGCTTTAACCCTTCACAGGTGAAGCTCTACACTACAAATTTTAATCAGTGAGACTACACTGTAATAGTGTAGTCTCACTATGGGACAGGCCACGCAGCAGTGCCTGGGATAGGGCTGCTTCATGTGTAAAAGCGCCGCCCTACGGGAGAGCCGCGCCAGCAGCGCCTGGCAGGGCTGCTTCATGTATGAAAGCGCCGGCCTACGGGAGAGCCGTGCCAGCAGTGCCTGGGACAGGGCTCTTTCATGTGTAAAAGTGCCGGCCTACGGGAGAGCCGTGCCAGCAGCGCCTGGGACAGGGCTGTTTCATATGTGACAGTGCCGGCCTACGGGAGAGCCGCGCCAGCAGCGCCTGGGACAGGGCTGCTTCATGTCAAAAAGCGCCGGCCTCTACGAGAGTCGGCGCCGGCAACGCCTGGGACAGGGTTGCTCAAGGTAACACATAAGTTTTCTTGGCCCATGGAGTCGGGCGAAGATTCACCACCGGGGCTGGATAGCAAAATAATAGGTCCATGGAGTCGGCGGATGATGGATTGTGTGTTTGAACGATTATCCCAAATGCAGCAACTATTGCATACAGTGCTACAGCAGTGCACACGCCAGCAGGAGGAATGTCAGCACCACCCTGAACAAAAGGCGCCAGCAGCACCTTGTAGAGAGCTGCTTGATAGCACCCTCATGGGATGACCCCATGGGTCATCTTGGCTCTGATCCCGACTCTGATGGTAAGGTTGAGCCAGATGTTCCATCTCTGCAGGCCGCACCAGCAGCGCCATTTGACAGCGCTGCTTCAGATCTCCCTCTTGGAGGCGGAGACCAAGACGGGTCAGTGTCCTGCTGACGCCGAGTCTCAGGGTATGGCCGTGGGGCAAACCCCAAGGGATGAGGGGCACGTGTGAGAGGTACCTTTTCCTGACAACAAAGTTGCCATCCCAGCAGAATGTTCCATTCTGGTACAGGTCCAATGGGGTCATATCAGCATAGGTATCCTGCGGCCTGCGGCAGCGCCTGTTTAGGGCTGCCTACGAATTGCCCTCTCTATGGAGGGAAGTGCGAAAGGTCAAGATATAACTGACTCCAGGCTCTAAAGAGGTCGATGGAACATACTGGAGCACATATGTGCCAGCAGTGAACAGCGCCAACAAGGGAATGTGAGAGCCAGCCGCCGAATCTGTTATTCAGGTAAGGCCTATTCAACAGGGGAGAAAACCTGGCAGACGAATCAATTAAGCCCAACGGCGGGCAAAGGTTCATCATTTCAGAACGCTCAACGGCAGTAGGTGGTTCACTGGAGCTGGGGGCAGCATGACAGCTGAGCAGAAGTTCCACTCACCCTACCAACCCTACTCAACAAAGTGGGTCTGGTACTTCCGAAACATGGGTAAGTGCACCACTCACAAGTAATATTTACACTTGTTTGTACAACACACAAAGGATAAAAACATCTGCTGAGAGGCACAGTACTAGCATTCCAAGCAAGTTTGGGATTATGACAAGGGTTGTCTTTTAAGATAAGGTTCGGAAATCGGGCCAGAGTTCTCGTGCAAAGCACACATGGAATAAGGCAGGAGTGGCCTGTTTATTATTAAAAATGGAGAGTATCGGGCATATGAACTTTCCAAATATGAAAACTGCTTTTGTTGACTAACAACAGATTCATAAGGGTCTCAAAGATCCATTCTATGCAGTTCCCATCACAGAAGTTATCAAAGACAATATAACTGTACTAATAACAGTAAAACATTGCGGAATGGGATAAACTGTTTGTTGGTGATTGGGATTTACCTTTAACTATTAATTTTACTTCGGAGTCACGTGAGTGACTACGTGAAGAAGAGCCCGCCTCACGCTGGTAACGGCATGACGTCGACGCTGACGGCGGAAGGTGGAGCTGCAGTAAGGAGCAGCTCCTCGCAGCGGTCGGAACGGGCCCGCAGGTAAGAACAGTAAAGTTGGGATTTCTTAGCGGGCGCTGGGTAGGTCCAGCAGTATAGGAAATATATTAAATCAGGTCAGAGTCATATTAGTGCTGGATAAGCACAGATGAAGTAAACATATATTCGCGGGTTAAATGCTTCCTGGGGTGAAAAATAAATATACGGGAAAGCTAGTGCGGAGCCGGTTCCGATACCGGTGGCCGTAGATATACCCGTTAGCGAATTAGTTTACAAAATGATAACCACGGAGAGAAATGCTCCCGAATATGAAAAATGGAAAATAAAATAAAATAAAAAATCTGAGAGGCCCGTGGTTCTGATGACTCTGACATTGAAAAGTCCTCCAGATAAGTAAACTATGTGGAACTGATTATGGAGCATATGGAGAAAGTTCTCCAAATAATTATGAGACTAGGGTCAAAGTACCCTGAAGGTTCCTAAGAATAGCCCTGAGGGGTTTAATTATTCTTAATATGGCCATGGGCCTAATGGGAAGTTGGAACTCCGGACCCAGGATTTGGGCCGGAAGAAGTCTCATGGGATGAAATCCCAATTGATTTTGGGCTGCAGAAGGCAGACCCTGTTGATGGTGATTTGCATTTTGAAAGCACACCACAAAATAAAAATAAAAATAAAATGAAAAAATATGAAAAAAGGCCAAAGATGCCTGGAATAGCACAAGGTTTTGCTATATATGAAGGAAGTGGTGAGGCTATGGAAGAAATCCTAGCTGCCAACATATATATATGGTATCTCACCAACTTCATGATTCTGTGATGATTGAAATATTAAAATTGCACAGCACAGGAAATTGTGCCTCATTGGAAGAGCCTACGGTTTATCCGTTAATATGGGCATCCATGACTCCAAATATGAGAGCGTCAAATAGTGAGGTTTAAAAAATCCTCACAAATTATTCTGCTGCTATTATGGCTTTTGGGCAGATGAAAGGAAAACATAAAATAAAGACGCTATTGTGCAATTCTTTCTATGAAATTTTGTATAATATAAATGGCTATTTGGCCCATTTTTCACCCAAGGTTGCATACCTGTGTCGAGCAAGTGGTGTTTTAAGCTCTTGGTTATCTGTTTGGAGTAATCTGCCTAACTTATTGAAATTGGATGAAAAGCTAAATATTTTAGCTGCATGAAACCTTCGTCTTTGGACGAAAAGGTTTTTTCGCCCAGAAGGGGATTTGATATTGGAAATAGAGGCAGAAATATGTCAAGGAAGTTTTATTGTATTGCACAACCAAATACTTACCCGAATTTAGGGATAAGGAGACCACCACGCTCATATGCAGAGGAATTAAAGACTTGTTCTCTGCTTAAAGAAACTGCGGATTAATCTCCAGTTAGAGGGAGATTACAAAAAGTTTTATTAAGACTGGCTTACTATTATTTTTTGATCAGTATATTACGAGCATTTCATTAACTACTATTACTTTTAAAAAAAGAGGTTAATCCTCCTGTACAGAATAAACCTGCTTATGTTTTCGTGTTTTCTGCAATTGAAAAAGCAGAGATTTATGTTCACATTGCCTAATTATCTGGAAAAGAGGTAATGGAAAAGATTTTGAACACGAGCATAAATTTGTCTTTAATGTTAGAAGGCATTACAGATGATGGTTGCAGAAGTATTCTGGACCTTACAGGTCTAAATAAGTTTGTAGAATACAAACATGTTCAAATGGAGACATTGAATACTGCAAAATATTTAATTCAGCAGGTTATTATATGGCTAAGATTGATGAAAAGACGCCTATTATTCTGTACCTATGCATCAGGTTTCGGTGGTACTTAAATTTTAATTGGTTTGACAATTATGGCAGTTAAGCTTTGCCAAATGGACTGAGTTCAGCTTTTTACTCTTTACGAAACTGTTGAAACCAGTTTAGCCCAATTAGAGCACAAAATGCACATCATTATGGCTTATCTCAATGACATTCTGGTCATTAGTGATTATCAGGAGTCAGCTGAGGACTCAGTTTCAGTTACTAAAGCTTTGTGGTAAGCTAAGGTTCTTAATTCATCTAATTAAGCCCCAGCTGCAGCCAGCACAAACAATTTACTTTTGGGGTTTGTAATTAACTCAGTGACTATGTTAATACCTTTACCAACAGATAAAGTCGATGATATTTTGGTAACTTGTCATTATCTCATTCAAAACCTTATTCTTCCATCCGAGAAATGGTGACAACCATTGGTGAACTGCTAGCAGCATTTCCTGCAGTAGAATTTGGTTCATTACATTTATTGATATCTTCGAAGGTACAAGATACAAGCTCTCAAAGAGTTGACAGGCCTATGTAATTAACAAAAGAAGCTGTATTGGAATTTACAATGGTGGGTTAAAAAAGGAAAATGTCCCACAAGCTGCTAATAAATATTATGATTAAACAGCCTGAAATGGTTTTACATACAGATGCTAGTGCTCTCGGATGGGGGGGCCACAGATTTATCCTCCAGTTGTGGAGGTAGATGGAAAACTGAAGAACAAGTGTTTTCTCCAAGAGTATGGTATTAACTATTTGGAGTTATTGGGGGCCTTTTATGGGCTTAAAGCATATTGTTGTGCTAAACAAGGTCTGCATGTGTTAATACAATTACACAATAAAACAGCTGTGGTTTACATTAATCACATGGGGAGAGTTGGATCAGTATCATGTGATTGTCTGGTCAATGAGATATGGCAATGGTGTATTGGTCGGCAGATATGGATTGCAGTAAGCTATACTCCAGGTAAAGACAATGTGGTAGCAGATGAAAGGTCCAGGATTTTTAAAGATAATACGGAATGGATGTTTAAGCCAGCAATATTTAAGAATATTGTTAGACGATTTGGGTTGCCAGAAATTGATTTGTTTGCATCCAGGCTTAATCATCACTTGCCTCATTATGTGTCTTGGGAACACGATCCGGACGCAGTTGCAGTAGATGCATTTTTATTACACTGGGGAAAAATGTTCTTTTATGCTTTTCCACCATTTGCTCTGATCCAGAGATGCTTGAAGAAAATAGAG
The DNA here is from genome assembly GCA_035221665.1 of Okamejei kenojei. Lineage (NCBI taxonomy): Eukaryota > Metazoa > Chordata > Chondrichthyes > Rajiformes > Rajidae > Okamejei > Okamejei kenojei. Next base: position 59,184,371 of record CM069142.1, read on the forward strand.
CAAGATTCAGCTTCCGGATTGTTGGTAGTGCCAAATTGGCCAACTCAACCTTGGTTCCCAGTTATGCTAAATAATGATTAAAAAACCATATATGCAGATTCCTAACTGTAGTGATATCTTGACTAATCCAGTAACAAATGAAGGTTACCCATTATATGCATATATGAATTTGTTAATCTGCAGGTTTTGACCAGACCACTACAGGAACTGGGATTGTCGGACCAAACTTTGACAGTTATTGGCGCATCATGGCGACATAGCACACAGAAACAATACATGACACATATTAAGAAATGGGAAGAATTTTGCACACAGTCAAATATTTCTGATGATTCTGTGAATGTTACTCATGTTTTGGAATTCCTTGCCAATTTGCACTTTGGGCAACATTTAAGTTACAGTGCCATTAACACTGCACGCAGTGCCTTGTCGTCCTATTTAGGACTTATGATTGGTGAGAAGTCAATTGGGTCACATCCATTAATATCACGATTCATGAAAGGAATTTTTCACATGAATCCGCCAAAACCTAGATATACAGAGATTTGGGATGTGAGCATAGTACTTGCTCTACTTAGAGAATGGACGCCAATTGAAGGGTTGACATTGGATAGGTTAACATTGAAATTGGTCATGTTAATGTCACTGGTCTCAGCCCAAAGAGTGCAAACTTTACAAATGTTGCGTTTAGACTGTATGCATGTGACTACAGATAACGTTGTATTCTATGTTTACGATCTGATCAAACAAAGTAGACCAGGGAGATCTGGAACAAAGGTAACCTTTCAAGCTTTTCATATTGAGCCTGCTTTGTGTGTGGTTAGACATTTGAACCAATATATTAAAGTTACGGACACTTTTCGAGGAAACGAAAAGACATTGCTGCTTACGCACAAAAAGCCACACACAAAAGCTTCAGTTCAAACTATCTCAAAATGGTTGAAACAGGTGTTGGTTTTTAGCGGGAGTAGACACTGATGTCTTCAAATCTCACTCCACCAGGGCGGCAGCTACGTCCGCGGCGAAGGGGCGGGACGTACCTCTCGAGCATATTTTAAAAATCGCAGGGTGGAGTAAAGAAGAAACTTTTTCAAAGTTCTACAACAAACCTGTTCACACTATGACAAGCTTTGGACACGCGGTGTTGGGAGCACTATAATCACCTGCTTTGTTTGCTATTAATTGCTATAATCAGTTGTGTAGTCACTGATATCTTTTGTCACTTGTAATCATTTTTTCCCTCAAATATAAGGAGGTATTATATGGTTTTCAACCATTAAAAAAATTTAATTGTGAAAAGATCTAACTTTTGTCTGCTTTCTCATGTATGTGTTTACTTAGCCGGACTGTCGTACGGATTAATTCTACGACATAAAAAAACACAGAAAGCTTTAAAACTCTTCACGTAGTCACTCACGTGACTCCGAAGTAAAATAGTAAGATTAAACGAGAACTCACCTGTTCGAAGTTTGATCGTTATTTTACGAGGAGTTACGATGAGGGATTACGTGCCCTCCACTCCCACCCTCGTAAAATAAATGATCAAATGGTGGTTCTAAGTCTTTTATGAGCCTTACTATGTTACTCCGCTTTGGTGTTCTGTGTTTTTCATGCCGTTGCTTTGAAGTATGCCGTTACCAGCGTGAGGCGGGCTCTTCTTCACGTAATCCCTCATCGTAACTCCTCGTAAAATAACGATCAAAACTTCGAACAGGTGAGTTCTCGTTTAATCTTACTATTAGCCTATGACTCCGCCCTGTGGCAAGAGATTGGAGTTAATAGCAACCTGTTATAAAACTGACTTGTATTTCATCGAGTAATTGGCAATATAGTAGTTGTGTTTCAGCTGTGCAAATCAAGGAACTGATATCGTGCAAAGTAGTGACCTCTCAAAGGACATGTAGATCATTGTTAACAACCTTATGCTATTATCAGCTGAAGCTACCTCAGTCACAATGATGAACAAACAGTATTCAACATTGCTCCAGTAGTTTGGTCGGTCGAATTCAGTTATTACAAACTGATGCCAATAGCTCTAATGTGAGAAGTTCTGAATACCATCTCTAGTTGGAGGTAGTGGAGATTTGCATGAGTTACCAATTCTTCAGTTGTTGGTATCAACTAAATATATACACTAGATGCACCCCATGGGTAAAGGGCTATTGAGCGAATATACATAATCTACATGCTCAACTTCAAGTTGCTACACTACGGTGGTGGCATCTGTTAGTCACATGGCAATCAAGTAAAAGTATCCTGTAATAATTTACCTAATCTCCTTTGCCACTGGTGTATCATCCAGTTCAGATCGATGACAACACAGAATAGGTATTGGATCTCAAAGTATTATGAAAGTATGGTTCAATGGTTCATCGAATATCGACATGTTGGTTTCATGTTTATTCACTGATTGCAAAAATATGTGGCAGAACAGTGCGGAGAAATACATTCTCGCTACAAAAAGGAGGAATGATCTTTTATGTCTTCCTCCATTTTGCCTCATTAGTCGGGTCTGGAAACAGTCAGCAAGACCATGCTTTAGGTTTTCGTACTGTCTGACTGGTGAAGCAGCCATGTTGCCTGTTTTCGTCAGGCATAATAGTACAACCGTATACGGTTATTCTAAAAAACGAAAACTTTGCTGGTTCAAACTGTGGTTCAGGAAACCGGCCTCTGCATAATAAAATAATTATTGACTTACACATTCTGAATGGATTGCCTTACGGCTCAAGTTTTCACATGAAATGAAATGCTGAAATGCTACCTTTATTGTCATTCATACCTTTCGGTCTGAACGAAATTTCGTGCCTGCAGTCATCCATAATAAAAATAACAAAAACACACAATAAACACAAATTTAACATCCGCCACAGTGAGTTCATCAAACACCTCCTCACTGTGATGGAAGGCAAAAGTTTTAGTCTTTGTCTCTTCCCTTCTTGTTCTTCCTCTGCGCTGAGGCGATCCAGGCCTCCAATGTTGTGACCCCACAGGGTGATGGTAAGTCAGTCCCGCGGGTGAATCCAGCTCCGTGAACAGGCCGATTCAAACTCCGCGGCCCGGGGTGGTCTAAGCTGCTGAAGCTGTCGCCCTCCAGTCCAGAGGACGCAAATGTTGTTGCGGGAGCTCCGGAAAACAGGTCACCAACCTGTGACCTGCGAGCTCCCGACGATGTCGTCCACTGGGCCCGTGGCCGGGCCTAGGAAGCCGCTGCCGCTACCGGAGCGCTGCCACAGCTCCAAGTTGGGCCGCTGCTGCTGCCAGGTCGGGCCACTGCCGCTGCCGCTGCCGGAACACTGCCACAGCCCCGAGGCCGTTAGCTCCGCCATTAGGCCTCAGCGCAGATGGAGACAGAGACAGGGGAAAGAACAAGAAAAGGTCGCATCCCCCCGAAGGAAGAGACTAAAACCATGTTTCTTCCACCCCCCACACCCACACTTACATAACTTAATAAACTAAACTAAAACAGACAGAAGAAAACAAAATAAAAGAAAAAAACAGGTGGACTGCAGGTGAGCCGCAGCTGTCAAGCAGCGCCGCCACTTCTGGAATCAAGCCATGGATGTGCTCACTACAGAGTGCAGGGATAGCACCAAAAAAGCAGTACATTCCTATTGAGGGGATCGGAAGCGGTTTTGTTTAAATGTTAATGTTACATTTAATACGGTACAGATTACTGACGTCTTCCAGTTTATTCTTAAATGGTCTTTGACAATAATTCAATTATAGAGCCACTACAGCTGCAACAAACGGGAACCACTCTGTCGGGTTCAACCCCGGATATCGAGTAGTATAAGAGATCTTGACACAAATTCTCCCACTACAAGAATATGCAGTTTGAATATTGAAAATGTAGGGTTCCAGCTACATCCTTAGTCATGACACTAATGTCAGCACAACGAGGGCAAACATTGCAAATGCTGTGGCTAGCTAGGATGGAATTGGCTGCAGGTGCCATTACATTTTTAAATTCTGATCTACACAAGCAGAGCAGACCAGGGGTGGCAGGATTTAAGGTCATATTTCGGATACCCCACTGACTCACGTCTGTGTGGGAGGGCAGGCTTGCTATATTATATCAAGGCCACCAGAATCCTAAGAAATGTGGAATCAGCATTGTTTATTAAGCGACAAACAACCACACAAGGAAAGGTCGGTTCAGACTATTTCAAGGTGGCTGCAGTAGGTTCTGGTTTATAAAGGTATTAACACTGACGATTGTACATCTCATTCCACCAGGGCAGCATCGACGTCAGCCTCCAGGGCAATGGACATTCCCATCGACCATATACTCGCAACTGCAGGATGGTCAACTGAATTAATTAAAAAATATTTTAATTTTTTTAATTACCATTCTGTTTTGCCCATTCTGTTTGCGTCCACTTTAGCATCCCCTGAGACACAGGGGTTGCTATTGATTTATTTATTAACGTAACCCATTAATACATTTGAATCAATCTCATGCTTAATACAATTTTTGATTATTCACTAATCCTGAGTCAATCGATGCAGTGAGACACTGAGATTTGTGTGGATGATATGTGTATACACCTTTAATTGATAGTGACGATGTCCATGCTAACCACTCCCCCACCAGTAGGTATAATTGTAACCCACACGCCCCTAGCTCTCTCTCTGGTGATCGTGACAGACCATGTAGAGCTAGGGCTATATGATGCGTGATTAATAAAGTAGTGAAGACCTTAAGGTGTCTGTGTACCTTCTCTACATGGTGTCAGAAGTTCTTCTTCCTGCGTCTCCAGTTTATCGCGTTTTATTTTCTTAGTCCCAGTAGCCCCTCCCTGTGCCATGATGGCTTCTGCCTGTTGTAAACCTGACATCCTAGTCTTTGATGCAGACATCACTCATCGCTGGAGTGTGTTCCCACGTGACTTTGAGCATTATGTTACAATCGCTCACCCTGCTGTGGCCCCCGCGGTCAAGGCTTCCCTTCTGCTGAATCTAGCTGGTCCCGAAGCGCTTGAGCGATTGGAGTCATTCATCTATGGACAGGGCGAGAATATCCAGGACCCGGTATGTCTGCTTGCTAAACTTACGGCGATGTGTGACCTTCCCACTAACCACATCTTAGAGCGTTTCAAACTGTTCTCCCGATGCCAAAACCCTGGGGAATCTATTGACAATTTTGTACCGCGCTGCGCCAACTGGCTCGCCGATGTGACCTGCATGTCCTGACCCCTGATACTTTGACCCGTGACATCTTGGTCTTTGGTCTTCGGGATGATAAGCTGCGCTCTGAGCTGCTATGTAAGCCTGATCTGACATTCAATGAGGCGTTGCATGCCTCTCGTTTAGCTGAGGCTGTCTCCTCCGCTGTACCTGACCCTGTGGTCCACGCAGCCAATCTCGCTGGTTGCCAGTACAATGCTCCCCGGCGACAGAGGGCAAGCCCTGCGACGGGCTTCAGACCGCCTCAATGATGTCCGAATTGTAACTTTGTTTCACACCATTCTAATGTGTGCCCGGCGTTGGGGAAAACCTGTAATTTCTGCAACAAGCCCAACCACTTCTCGGCTGCATGCCGTTCCCGTGGGATCCCTGCACAGCCACAGCAGAAACCGTCTCGCTACTTGACAGGTGATGATACCGCGTCTGGTTCCCACTCTCCCTGTCTGACTCTGACTCTTCTCAGAGCGAACTGAGTGTGTTTTCCTTGCGAGGTGCAGCTGCTCTGATAACGGACCCGACCGTCCGAGTCACAGTGAATGGCATGGCCTTCTCTGCTAAGGTGGATACGGGTGCTGCTGCTAATGTTATGTCAACAAGCCTGTTCAGGAAGATAAGAAATAATGAGCCCGTTTCCACAGACAGTGCTGTTCTGCGTGCCTATGGGGGTGGTGTACTTGTTCCTGTGGGGAGGACCATTCTCCACTGCAAGGTGCTGAAGACCTCTCGGCCCCTCTCTTTCTTCCTGCTAGATGGTAAATGTGACCCCCTGCTCGGCGTGGAGGCCTGCCAGGACCTCGGATTGGTGAGCTTCCACAGCAATGTCCACCTGGTAGAGGCACCCCTGAACCCGCTGGCCGAATTCCCTGACCGGTTTGACTCGAAGCTGGGGAAGTTGCCCTGCAGCTACAAGATTGCACTCAATCCCGACATCACGCCGGTTATCCGTCCCCCGCACCATGTGTCCTTCGCCATGAAGGGCAAGGTCGAGTCTGCTCTTCGCGAGATGGTGGCCACGGGCATCCTGAAGACAGTAACGGACTCCACCCAGTGGGTTTCTATTATGGTTGTCGCTGCGAAGAAAGATAAGAGTTAACTATGGATCTGCATCAACCCTAAGGACTGGAACTTGGCCATCAGGTGCCCGCACTATCCCATGCGGACGGTGGAGGATGTTGCTGCACAGGTCGTGTTCTCGGTTCTTGATGCCAAGAGTTCGTTCTGGCAGATACCTCTAGACGAGCGATCCTCGTTCCTGACGACCTTCAGCACGCCCTTCGGCAGGTATCGTTTCCTCCGCATGCCGTTTGGGATCAACTCTGCCAGCGAGGTGTTCCAAAGGACCATGGAACAACCGTTTGCTGGACTTCTGTGTGCCATCATTGTTGACGACATCCTGGTTTATGGGAAGAACTTCGCTGAGCACGACCACCACCTTCGCCAGGTGCTGCAGCAGGCCCGGGAGGTCAACCTGAAGCTCAACCCAAAGAAGTGCCGATTCCGGGTCCCTGAGGTCACCCACATGGGACATGTCTTCACAGCATTGGGGCTGACGCCCGACCCGCAGAAGACGGCCGCAATATCCGAGATGCCTGCACCTGCGGACGTGCCTGGCTACAGTGCTCCTTGGGCATGGTCAACTACCTGGGAAAGTTCATCCCCGACCTGAGAGAACTGAGTGCCCCTCTGCGGGATCTTGTGAAAAAGGACACTGCCTGGGCATGGTTCCCGCAACACCAGAAACCATTTGACACCCTCAAATCTAAGCTGATCAGCATGCCAACGCTGAAGTACTTTGACCTCCAGCGCCCCATCGTTCTCACATGTGATGCATCTAATTTTGGCCTCGGGGCCGCCTGCCTGCAGATCCATGACGGGGTGCAACTGCCTGTGTCGTACGCATCCCGCACAATGACGACCGCTGAACAATGCCCAGATTGAAAAGGAGCTGCTGGCTGTTGTCTTTGCCTGCTCTAAATTCAAGGACTATATCCTGGGCACCTGCTTCGCTGTCGAGACGGACCACCAGCCTCTGGTCACCATCCTCAACAAGCCGATACACATGGCCTCCTCCCGGCTCCAGCGCATGATGCTCCAGCTACAACACTTCACTTTCACAGTGGTTTATCGCAAGGGCAAGGACATGTTTGTTGCTGACATGCTGTCTCGGGCGCCTCTCTCATCCACAACCCGACATCCATATGAGGCGTCCGATCTGATAGTCCTAAACATCAATTTCATGCCCTCCAGTCAGTTGAAGTCCCTGGCCAGGCACACGGCGGCTGACGCTTCGCTACAACAGCTGGCCGTGATCATCAAGCAGGGCTGGCCAGACCGCCGTTCTTCCCTGCCGGCCACAGCGGTGCCTTACTTCTTGGTTCGTGATGAGTTGGTGCTGCGTGATGGTGTGATTATGAAGGGGCACAAGGTGGTGATGCCCGCAGCACTACGAGAACAATACTTCGAAACCGAAGCGACCCTTTCCATCGCTTAGAGCCAGTTCTTCTGGCCTGACATGCCTCGCTACCTCCGGGATAGAGCCTCCGCGTGCCCTACCTGCAACAGCCTCGCACCGCAGCAACAGCGGCAGCCGCTCCTGCAGCAGTCAGCTGCTAACCTGCCCTGGTCTGCGCTCGCAACCGACATCTTCGAGTGGCACGGAAAGCACTTCCTGGTGCTTGTCGACTCTTACTCCAGCTGGTTTGAAGTTGACCAGCTCCACTCCCTCTCTTCCGCCGCAGTCATCGAGAAGTTGCGCCACCACTTTGCCACCTTTGGGTCCCCGGCCAGCCTGCAGTCGGACAACGGCAGCCAGTTCACCAGTGCCGAGTTCCGCGCTTTTGCTGAACGATGGAACTTTCGTCATTACACCAGCAGCCCGAATACCCGCAGAGCAACAGACTGGCCGAGCGCGCAGTCCGCAGTGCTAAAGGATTGTTGGAATGTTGCCGCCCATCCCGCTCCGACATCTACCTGGCCCTGCTGAACCTCCGCAACATCTCCCGCGACCATGCCTTGGGCTCCCCGGCTCAGCGCCTCATGTCCCGAGTCACGAGGCCCACGGTCCCGGTGTCTCAACAGTCCCTGTGCCCCTCTGTCTTTAAACCTGCCTTGGTCCAGAAACGCATTGCCCAAAAACACGGAATACAGAAGTGTTCCCACGACAGGTCCTGCCGTGTCTTCCGCCCTCTTCTCCCCGGCCGGGTTGTCCGTATGAAGTCCACTTCTGGCCGCTCCAAGCTGGCCGTGGTCGTTGGTTCTGCCGGTTCCCCTCGTTCGTACCTTGTCAACCACGACGGCAGGGTGTACCTCCAGTCCCGCCAGCATCTCTGGCTCGTGAACGAGCCTCTCCCTCCCCAGGCGGCTCCGTATGCCCCCCCGCTGCCACTATTGCGGCACAGTGCTTTTGCCGTTCCCCTGGGGTCACCCCCCCCCCCCATCCTTCTCCTGTCCGCCTCCCGGCTGCGGTCCCACTTTCTCCGGCTTCCTCGCCCTTCTCTTCGCCGTCCCCCCCCCCCGATGCCTTTGTCGCACAGGGGTTCTCCTGTCCGTAGCCCCCACCATGCCCCGGTGTCGTCCCCGCTTGTTCCCATCGGGGAAGGAGGTGATGGCGAGGTGCGGACCCTGGTCGCCTGGTCAGGCCGCCGGTCCGTTACGGCGATTACGTGTGATTCTGTATTCCCGTGCTTTGCTGTTTGTATTTTCCCTAGCGCATGAGACGTGATCGCCCTGCCACTCACTGTTTGTTTTGGTAGAGGAAGGATGTAGATGATATGTGTATACACCTTTAAATGAGAACTTACCAGTTTGAAGTTTGATTTTGATTTCATGAGGAGTTACGTTGGTGATTACGTTCCCTCCACGCCCAACCCTCTCTCATAAAGGTCATCTGGTAGTTCTCAGGTTGCTAATCTTACTATGTTAACTTTGATTTTTGTTATCTGTGATTTTATACTGCTGCTTTGAAAATTGACGCGCATGCGAACTGGTGGGGTTCTTCACGTAATCACCAAAGTAACTCTTCATAAAATCAAGATCAAACTTCAAACTGGTAAGTTCTCATTTAATCTTACTATTTAGAACCACTTTCATAGTGCCTCTGTTGAAGGAACATTAACTTTGTCTTGATTCCTTGTGCAGCCAGATTGTTGATTTCATTCCTAGTATTCCTAATTTCCTCCTATGTATTCGCGCCAGCGTCAATTTGTATTTACTTTGTAGTGCCTTCAGCTTATTTTACAAATCCTCAAATGTTTTATTCCTTATTTTATTTCTTATATGAAGATATTGCTATAATGTTTCCTCCTAGAACAGCCTTTAAAGCATCCCCCAAAATAGGGGGAGAGACCTCTCCTTTATCATTGAGTTCTAAATAGAGACTTATCTCCTTTTTAATTTGTTCCTTAAAGTTAAGATCATTGAGTAGGCTCGAGTTCAGTTTCCATGTAGCATTTCTTTGGACGTAGGTCTAAATCAACAGATAGGTAAAAAGGTGCATGGTCACTTAAATCTATTGTTCCAATTCCACAGGTATGTATTTATTGTTATCCTTTCCAAATGTTATAAAATAGTCTATTCTTGTGTATGGAGAGTGTGGGGCCAAGTAATGTGTGTAATCCTATTAGGGAAAAGGTCCCACATATATCAATTAAACAGACCTCTTTAAAAAGAGTTTTGACTTTCTTATCATAAGTTTTTATACAGGATGAGTTGTAAATGTATATTTAGGACTCCCCTACAAATAAGAAGGCCTTCCATTTCCGTTATCATGATATTAATAATTCTCTGGAAGAAATTAAAATCACTTCCAGGAGATGCATATACATTCCGCAACGTAACTTGATTCCCATCTATATTCCCCCTTACTAAAATAAATCTATCCTCCTTATCACTCATTTCAAATACTTTCTCAAAATTTAACTTGCTTGAGATGAGAGTAGCGACTCCTCTCCTATGTCTCAATGTATACGAGGAGAAAAAGAGGTTAGTGAAACCTATTCTTTTAAGTTTTTCATATTCTTTGTCATTTAGATGGGTTTCCTGTAAGTGTATTATATGGGTTTGTGCTTTCCTCATTTTAGTTAGAATTTTGCTGCGTTTAATTGGGTTTAACAGACCATTCGCATTAAAAGAGATGAATTTTACCTTGCCGTTAGCCATTTGTATTTAACTTTCTGTGTATCAGTAACATGGTGAAATAAGACATAACAGATCTACTCCCTGAACAGACAAGAACGAAAGAACATATGTAAAAACAGAGGCGTGATTCCAAGGTAGGGGTATCCTGTGGATGACCCTGGACTAGGCTTGAGGAAAAGCCTAGTGGTGGGGGAGAGCCTCTCACATCTTGGAGCTGAGGGCACCCCATGTAACATCCAAAAAGAAAACAACCTCCATCCATAAGCTGGAACAGACTCCCTGTGCATTCCTCCCTTGTATTTATCTTCATTAAGGGAAAACAGTTGAACATAACAAATGAAATAAAGCACCATCGACTTTTAAGTTCTGTTCAGCTCACCTACATTTTTAAAGTTATCCATAACTCAAAGCTCTCATGAAGATGAGGGCTGTCTTCTGAAGACCCGTAGTCTCTCCGCGATGTCCTTCTCCCGCTCCTCGGCCGCTCCTCGGCCGTCCCCTGCAGACTTGATCTTCCCACCATCTTGGGACAGTTGCTCAGCCAGGTCTCTTTCAGTGTGGTCAGTCTGACAGGCAGTCCTCTGTTCCTCATATCAGTGGTTGCCTCATCCACCGTCTGGTACAGTCGTGTCTCGTCATCGTAAAATACTCGTAACTTGGCGGGGAACGGAGTTTGGAAGCGGATCTTGTTCTGCTTTAACACCCATTTCGCCTCAGAATATTCTTTTCAGTTCTGTAGCACTGCTGGGGCATAGTCTTGATCGAAGTATATTAGGCTCCCGCTCAAAAACACTGGTTTCTTTTCGCACACCTTGCGCAAAATCTCCTCTTTCGTTTTGTAGCGGAGAAATCTGATTATTATGGATCGTGGTTTATCTCCTTGGTCTCCGGGGGATTTCGAGGCAAGGGATTGTTGCGCTCTCTCGTTATGAAACTCTGTGGTGGGTGGAAGTTTAGCACACGGTCTTCCACCCTTTCGAGCCGTGTCTCCGCCACCGCTATTTTTTGATTAACATTGGTGAGTTTGCCCTTAATATCACTTAGCTCTTCCTTTGTGTCTTTGCGAAAGTCCGTATCTCCTCCAAAACAGTGGCTAAAATTAGCTCTACGTCTTTCTGGTGCGGGTGGTTGTTAGCTCTGCCATCTTTTACCTTTGTAGGTGAGCTGTCTTTTTTTCCTCGTTTTTAACGGCGCTTTTCTTGTTTACATCTCGTCTTCCCATTCTTGCCCCTTTCATTAGTTTAGTTATTCTTAATAAATATTATATTTGACAAACTAACAGGGCTAAATATGTATTTTTCAGAGGAGCTGTTATCTTCTGCTGCCATTCAGGATGGTGACGTCACCGGAATCTGTCTCAAAGCTGTTTTCAATAATTTTGAAGGCTATTTACTGCAGACTTTAGCTTTAAAAATTCTCAGTCTTTAAAGAAAGTTGACTTTCAAATGTGACAAAAGCAGCCGATCGAATCATAGTGCCTGGTCAATGATGTCTTCAATCTTCTTTTCTTCTAATAACTCATGTGGTAGATTAGCCTGCGACTGGTGGATTCTTTGTTTTAGGATTCAAGCTCTTACCTCATTCGTAGAGATTCAGCTTTCTTCTTCAGTTCCACTGTAGAATCAGTTTCTTACTTCATGTAATGGCAGTTTCTATAACTTTCTCAATGTCCAACTTTGATAGCCATTACAACACTCACCGTATTCTTAAGATAGCAAAAACGAATCTTCCAAACGTTGTTTCTTGATTAATTGGTCTTTTATTGAAGTAGTACAAAACAAAGAAATAATTCATCTTTTCGCTCTTATTAACTGTTTCTTCTTCAGACAATGCAGTCGTGACCGTGCGGTCGTTACCGTGTGGTCGTTTTCTGTAGACTGGCTATTGCATGTTAACCAATCAGAATGCTTAGTAATTATAACTCCGCCCAATTATATCATTTATAGAGTAAGAACCTGCCTGCTGCCTGTCAGTAGCAGCAGTAGCCAGAATGTGTGATGTACTGTATGTGTGATAATGAAGTAGACAGTAAAGATGCTTATGCTTCAACCTGTGTGAGACTAAGGTGACTAGACCCGATTTTCTGACACCTATGTGACCTGCCATTGGATCGCATCCTGGAGAGAACGAGATTCTTTGCCCGACAGCAGCAGGCAAATGAGCCTGTGGAACAATTTATCAGAGACCTGAGACATATCAGCTCTCGATGCCGATTTGGGGAGTTGACAAATCAGCTAGTATGAAATAAAATTGTGGGAGTAATGAGCTACTGCAAGTTAGGAGCCGAATTGCTGCCGAAAGCTGAAATGACTTTAGAGCAAGCCATTCATGCATGTCGGATGGCAGAAACTGTAGCCCCACTTGCAGATTTCGACAGTGCGAGTCCTCAACAGCAACATAATGTGAATCTAGCTAGCTATTCTCCTCAGAGATTTCTAACTGCATCCAGCAAAGATCCAAATATGCCTGCTATGAGATGCACAAACTGCAACTATTTCCATCCCAGGGGGCGCCAATTTTGTGTTGCCCATGGGAAAGTATGTCATAATTGCAAGAAACACAACCACTTTGCTAATTGTTGTCGGTCTCGTGGGAGCACTGCTTCAAGGTCAAATCTGCACGTGATTCAACAAGAGCCATCTGATTCTGATTCCCAAGAACAAGACGATGTTTCCCACAGGAACAATTCCAATAACACAGACATTGACTCTACCGTACTCTCCCTAATAACAAATCTCTGATTGCCAAAGTCGATACCGGCGCCAGAGTAAACGTTATGTCACTCAAATAGTTCAACAAGATAAGAACCACTGAACTCATGAAAAAGGTCTCCTCCACTCTACATGCTTATGGAGGGAAAGTTCTTCACTCGTTGGGTAAAGCTGATTTAAAGAGCACCGTCAATGAGCAGACAAAGAACTTAATCTTTTACATTGCCCAAACAAGCTTAGAAACTTTGCTTGGCAACAAGCTTAGAAACTTTGCTTGGCGGGACTGTCATATGTTCAGAGAATGGAGCAGCTGGGCTTGTACGCTCTGGAGTTTAGATGGATGAGAGGGGATCTCATTGAAACATATAAGATTGTTAAGGGCTTGGACACACTAGAGGCAGGAAACATGCTCCCGATGTTGGGGGAGTCCAGAACCAGGGGCCACAGTTTAAGAATAAGGAGTAATTCATTTAGAACGGAGATGAGGAAACACTTTTTCTCACAGAGAGTGGTGAGTCTGTGGAATTCTCTGCCTCAGAGGGCGGTGGAGGCAGGTTCTCTGGATGCTTTCAAGAGAGAGCTAGATCAGGCTCATAACAATAGCGGAGTCAGGGGATATGGGGAGAAGGCAGGAACGGGGTACTGATTGGGGAAGATCAGCCATGATCACATTGAATGGCAGTGCTGGCTCAAAGGGCCAAATGGCCTACTCCTGCACCTATTGTCTATTGTCTATTGTCTATTGCATCAATCCTAAAGATTTGAATACAGCAATTAAACGCCAACACTATCCAATGAGAACCACTGAGGATGCAGCTGCACAGGTTGGCAACGCGACACTATTCTCAGTCCTTGATGCCAAAAGCTCCTTCTTGCAAATCCCATTGGACTGTGCATCATCTGCACTAACAACTTTTGCCACGCCATTCGTCCACTACAGCTTTTCAAGCATGCCCTTCGGTATCAACTCTGCTAGCGAAGTCTTTCAGTACGCATTGTTGACGACATCCTAGTATACGGTCGAGATCTGACTGAGCATAATGCCAATCTGCGTAAAATATTGAACCGTGCCAGAGACATTAATCTGAAACTCAACGCTCTGAAATGCAATAAAAATGTTTATGCTTCCACCTATGTGAGACTAAGGTATTTACATTTTCTTCTTAAAAAACTGTTATTCTAATCATTCCTCGAGGCAAACTAAAACTCCCAATCCATGAGTCTGTGCTAGTCTCTCCCGAAGTAGACACTCCCCGGTATGTATCAAATCCCACCTACATACAGATACAAACTAGAAATATTAGACATAGCTATAATATACTAACTTAAGTTTAAATGGCTCCAACATTTCATGTATTTTTTGTTATCTGGAGCAAAACGATTGCCGTGAAGAAATGTACTAATTTTAAACAAGCCCGTGACTTTTAAGATAATCCTTGGAACATTTTAAATGTGAATGCCTTTGGGGAAACCTGCTGCACATTTACTTTCATTATGATGGTGGAGGCACTGGAGGTTTTCTTCTTATTGCTGCCACCTCTGTACTTTCTAATGCTCGAGAAAGCTGGTCTTACAGGCAGTGAGACTTTCGCTTCTGAATCAATTGTCTGTAGTTTCAAATCCAACTAGATGCCTGAAAACCATGTTGTAGCAATGTTATAGCCGGTGCCTTTTAGATATGTTAAACTAACATCTCATTTGATCTGTGTAGGAAGGAACTGCAGATGGTGGTTCAAACCAAAGATAAGACACAAAATACTGGAGTAACTCAGCGGAACAGGCAGCATATCTGGAGAGAAGGAATGGGTGACATTTCGGGTTGAGACCCTTCTGCAGACTTCTAGCGTTTTGTGTCTACCCCATTTGATCTCTCAGATTGAACACAATTTTAAATGAAAAAAATGGGCAATATCCTGTTGTTCCAACTGAAATTTACCTTAAAACTCACTTCACAGAATCACAGTGGCACAGCACTAGAGTTCCTGCCTTACAGTGCCAGAGACCCGGGTTCAATCCTGACCTAGGGTGCTGTTTGTATGGAGTTTGTACGTTCCCCTCGTGACCTCCGGGTGCTCTGGTTCCCTCCCACATTCCAAAGACATGCAGGTTTTTATATATTAATTGTAAAACCACCGGGTGACGCCGTACGATGGCAGCCTCGCCAAGTCTGTCTCGTCCTTTTCTTTTGTAGTTTTTAGCCTGTTGTTAAATGTATGTTTTAGTGTATTTTTAGTTTTGTATTATGTGTGGGGTGGGAAACTTTTTTAAATCTCTTTCGACGGAGATGCAACTTATTCCGTATCGTAGCTCCGTCCGCACTACGGCCTAACATCGTGGAGCTAACGGTCCCTTGGTTTGGGATCAACTTCAGGAGCTCCAACCGCAGGAGCTTCGACCGCTCAGACAGCAGATGGTTCGACTGCCCCGACCGCAGGAGAAGAGCAAAGAAGATACTATGTTATTGCCTTCCATCACAGTGCGCTGTGGGGAATGTTCATGTTAATTTTTATGTTGTTGTGTGTCTTGTTACTTATTTGGTATGACTGTATGGCAAATCAAATTCTTTGTATGTTCTTACATACTTGGCTAGTAAATTAATTACAATTATTCAGCTTCTGTAAATTGTCCCTAGTGTGTTGGATGCAACTAGTGTACAGGTGATTATTGGTCGACGTGGACTCGGTGGGCCGAAGGGCCTGTTTCCACTGCGTATCTCTAAAATTAAATCTATGGCCATTTATCTCATTGCTGTTTACAGCGCGAGGTAATCGGATAAAGCAAGCAGTCGGAGCGGAAGTGTGCAAATGCCACAGAGATAGGTCAGGATTGAACCTAGGTCACTGGAGCTGTGAGGTACCAGTTCTTCTGGCCTCATCTTTAAGAGTTTGGTGAATTGTGACTGCTGCCTTGTTTTCACGTCTAGAGCACTCTCTTCCTTAAATTCAGTGACCAAACCTGAATGCATTAATTGATCGAGTAGGTCGAATGGTGCTTCTCTAGGACTGAGTCTCTACACAATTGTGGCACCCCTTCCTCATTCTTGAACTTGAAGGAATTGAAATACAATGCAAAACTGCGCTTGATCTTTTATATGGCCCACAGAAAATGACCCAAGATGTGGACAAAACTAAGGGTGAGTGGCTGTTTGAAATCTTGAGTTGAAAGTCATCGAATCTAAAGAGGAAGCACGAACCAAGCTGCCTAAAGAAATTTGAGATCTTGGGGAAGAACAAGATGACGACAACTTGAGGAGGTGAATTTTACTTTCTTCCAAAATTATAACATAAATGTTCTTCAGCATTGGCTCACATCAGATCAATTGCCACGATTTAAACATAGAAACATAGAAATTAGGTGCAGGAGTAGGCCATTCAGCCCTTCGAGCCTGCACCGCCATTCAATATGATCATGGCTGATCATCCAACTCAGTATCCCGTATCTGCCTTCTCTCCATACCCTCTGATCCCCTTAGCCACAAGGGCCACATCCAACTCACTCTTAAATATAGCCAATGAACTGGCCTCAACTACCCTCTGTGGCAGAGAGTTCCAGAGACTCACCACTCTCTGTGTGAAAAAAGTCTTTCTCATCTCGGTCCTAAAGGATTTCCCCCTTATCCTTAAGCTGTGAACCCTTGTCCTGGACTTCCCCAACATCGGGAACAATCTTCCTGCATCTAGCCTGTCCAACCCCTTAAGAATTTTGTAAGTTTCTATAAGATCCCCTCTCAATCTCCTAAATTCCAGAGAGTATAAACCGAGGCTATCCAGTCTTTCTTCATAAGACAGTCCTAACATCCCAGGAATCAGTCTGGTGAACCTTCTCTGCACTCCCTCTATGGCAATAATGTCCTTCCTCAGATTTGGAGACCAAAACTGTACGCAATACTCCAGTGTGGTCTCACCAAGACCCTGTACAACTGAAGTAGAACCTCCCTGCTCCTGTACTCAAATCCTTTTGCTATGAAAGCTAACATACCATTCGCTTTTTTCACTGCCTGCTGCACCTGCATGCCTACTTTCAATGACTGGTGTACCATGACACCCAGGTCTCGCTGCATCTCCCCTTTTCCTAATCGGCCACCATTTAAATAATAGTCTGCTTTCCTGTTTTTGCCACCAAAGTGGATAACCTCACATTTATCCACATTATACTGCATCTGCCAAACATTTGCCCACTCACCCAGCCTATCCAAGTCACCTTGCAGTCTCCTAGCATCCTCCTCACAGCTAACACTGCCCCCCAGCTTAGTGTCATCCGCAAACTTGGAGATATTGCCTTCAATACCCTCATCCAGATCATTAATATATATTGTAAATAGCTGGGGTCCCAGCACTGAGCCCTGCGGTACCCCACTAGTCACTGCCTGCCATTGTGAAAAGGACCCGTTTACTCCTACTCTTTGCTTCCTGTTTGCCAGCCAGTTCTCTATCCACATCAATACTGAACCCCTAATACCGTATGCTTTAAGTTTGTATACTAATCTCTTATGTGGGACCTTGTCGAAAGCCTTCTGGAAGTCCAGATATACCACATCCACTGGTTCTCCCTTATCCACGCTACTAGTTACATCCTCGAAAAATTCCACAAGATTCGTCAGACATGATTTATCTTTCGTAAATCCATGCTGACTTTGTCCAAAGATTTCACCACTTTCCAAATGTGCTGCTATCCCATCTTTAATAACTGACTCTAGCAGTTTCCCCACTACCGATGTTAGACTAACTGGTCTGTAATTCCCCGTTTTCTCTCTCCCTCCCTTCTTAAAAAGAGGGGTTACATTTGCTACCCGCCAATCCTCAGGAACTACTCCAGAATCTAAAGAGTTTTTTTGAAAGATTATCACTAATGCATCCACTATTTCCTGAGCTACTTCCTTAAGTACTCTGGGATGCAGCCTATCTGGCCCTGGGGGATTTATCGGCCTTTAATCTATTCAATTTACCCAACACCACTTCCCGACTGACCTGGATTTCACTCAATTCCTCCTTTGACCCACAGTCCCCTGCTATTTCCGGCAGATTATTTATGTCTTCCTTAGTGAAGACGGAACCAAAGTAGTTATTCAATTGGTCCGCCATATCGTTGTTCCCCATGATCAACTCACCTGTTTCTGACTGCAAGGACCTACATTTGTTTTAACTAACCTCTTTCTCTTCACATATCTAATAAAAACTTTTGCAGTCAGTTGTTATGTTCCCTGCCAGTTTTCTTTCATAATCTATTTTTCCTTTCCTAATTAAGCCCTTTGTCCTCCTCTGCTGGTCTCTGAATTTCTCCCAGTCCTCTGGTATGCTGCTTTTTCTGGCTACTTTGTACGCATCATCCTTTGCTTTGATACTATCCCTGATTTCCCTTGTTATCCACGGATGCACTACCTTCCCCGATTTATTCTTTTGCCAAACTGGGATGAACAATTTTTGTAGTTCATCCATGCAGTCTTTAAATGTCTTCCATTGTATATCCACCGTCAACCCTTTTAGAATTAATTGCCAGTCAATCTTGGCCAATTCACGTCTCATACCCTCAAAGTTACCTTTCTTTAAGTTCAGAACCATTGTTTCTGAATTAACAATGTCACTCTCCATCCTAATGAAGAACTCAACCATATTATGGTCACTCTTGCCCAAGGGGGCACGTACAACAAGACGGCTAACTACCCCTTCCTCATTACTCAAAACCCAGTCTAAAATAGCCTGCTCTCTCGTTGGTTTCCTCTACATGTTGATTTAGATAACTATCCCGCATACATTCCAAAAAATCCTCTTCCTCAGCACCCCTGCCAATTTGATTAACCCAATCTATATGTAGATTGAAGTCACCCATTATAACTGTTTTGCCTTTGTCGCACGCATTTCTAATTTCCTGTTTGATACCATCCCCAACTTCTCTGCTACTGTTAGGTGGCCTGTACACACCACCCACCAGCGTTTTCTGCCCCTTAGTGTTTTGTAGCTCTACCCATACCGATTCCACATCCTCCAAGCTAATGTCCTTCCTTTCCATTGCGTTAATCTCCTCTCTAACCAGCAACGCTACCCCACCTCCTTTTCCTTTCTCTCTATCCCTCCTGAATATTGAATATCCCTGGATGTTCAGCTCCCAGCCTACTCACCCTGGAGCCATGTTTCCGTGATCCCAACTATATCATAATCATTAATATCTATCTGCACGTTCAACTCGTCCACCTTATTACGAATACTCCTTGCATTGAGACACAAAGCCTTCAGGCTTGTCTTTACAACGCACTTACCCCTTATACAATTTTGTTGAAAAGTGGCCCTTTTTGATTTTTGCCTTGGTTTTGTCTGCCTGCCACTTTTACTTTTCACCTTGCTATCTATTGCTTCTACCCTCATTTTACACCCACCTGCCTCTCTGCTCTTGTACCCATCCCCCTGCCACATTAGTTTAAATCCTCCCCGACAGCACTAGCAAACACTCCCCCAAGAACATTGGTTCCATTCCATTCCAGGTGCAAACTGTCCTGTTTGTACCGGTCCCACCTCCCCCAGAACTGGTCCCAGTGCCCTAAAAAATTGAATCCCTCCCCCTTGCACCACTTTTCAAGCCACGTATTCATTTGCAATATCCTCCTATTTCTACTCTGACTGGCCCGTGGTACTGGTAGTAATCCGGAGATTACTACCTTTGAGGTCCTACTTTTAAGTTTATCTCCTAGCTCCCTAAATTCACCTTGTAGGACCTCATCCCTTTTTTACCTATATCGTTGGTGCCAACATGTACCACGACAACTGGCTGTTCACCCTCCCCCTCCAGAATGTTCTGCAGCCGTTCAGTGACATCCCTGTCATTTAGAACTCGAAGGGTGAAAAATATATCTTTGGTCACCAAATGTGGTGCAAGTGCATCTGCCCTTGGATGTAATCACTTTCCACAATTAAATGAATGTGCATTAGTGTGGAATGTGCTGGGGAGGCATAGCTGCAGCCAGAGACCCAGGGTTGATCCTGACTACGGGTGCTAGTCGACATGGAATTTGTAGGTTCTCCCTGTGACTGTGTGGGTTTTCTCCGGGTGCTTCGGTTTCCTCCCACACTCAAAAGACATGCAGGATTGTACATTCATTGGCTTCTGTAAATTGCAAATCTGTTCCGAGTGTGTAGTATGGTGCTAGTGTATGGGATGGTCGCTGGTTGGAGTGGACTCAGTGGACCGAAGGACCTGGTTCAATGCTGTACGCCTACAGTAAACAAAGGCGACTATAGCTCGGTCAGCTTTCCCCATGCATTTACTACTAGTGGTTTGTAGAGCAACTGACACATACTCAAAGTAAAGATCCAACAGGTTTATTGGCCGCATGTTGGCATCACTGTGTCTGCATCACAACTGGCAGCTTGTGTCAGGAGCCGTTAGTCTAAAGGTACCTGTGTGATGAAAACCAGGACGGGATTATAGAAACATATAAATTAGCAGGCCATTCGGCCCTTCGAGCCTGCACCGCCATTCAATATGATCATGGCTGATCATCCAACTCAGTACCCTGTACCTGCCTTCTGTCCATACCCCCTTATCCCTTCAGCCACAAGGGCCATATCCAACTCACTCTTAAATATGGCCAACAAACTGGCCTCAACTACCTTCTGTGGCAGAGAATTCCACAGATTTACCACTCTCTGAGTGAAAAACGATTTTCTCATCTCGATCCTAAAAGACTTCCCCCTTATCCTTAAACTATGACCCCTTGTCCTGGACTTCCCCAACATCGGGAACAATCTTCCTGCATCTAGCCTGTCCAACCCCTTAAGAATTTTGTCAGTCTCTATGAGATCCCCCCTCAATCTTCTAAATTCCAGCGAGTACAAGCCGAGTCTATCCAGTCTTTCTTCATATGGAAGTTGTGCCATCCCAGGAATCAGTCTGGTGAACCTTCTCTGTGCACCCTCTATGGCAAGAATGTCTTTCCTCAGATTTGGAGACCAAAACTGTACGCAATACTCCAGGTGTGGCCTCACCAAGACCCTGTACAACTGCAGTAGAACCTCCCTGCTCGTGTACTCAAATCCTTTTGCTATGAATGCCAACATACCATTCACTTTCTTCACAGCCTGCTGCACCTGCATGCCTACTTTCAATGACTGGTGTACCATGAAATCAACGTCTCGTTGCATCTCCCCTTTTCCTAATCGGTCACCATTCAAATAATAGTCTACTTTCCTGTTTTTGCCACTAAAGTGGATAACCTCACATTTATCCACATTATACTGCATCTGCCATGCATTTGCCCGCTCACCCAGTCTATCCAAGTCATCTTGCAGCCTTCTAGCATCCTCCTCACAGCTAACACTGCCCCCCCAGCTTCGTGTCATCCGCAAACTTCGAGATGTTGCATTTAATTCCATCGTCCAAATCATTGATATATATTGTAAATAGCTGGGGTCCCAGCACTGAGCCCTGCGGTACCCCACTAGTCACTGCCTGCCATCCTGAAAAGGACACGTTCACTCCTACTCTTTGCTTCCTGTCTGCCAGCCAGTTCTCTATCCACATCAATACTGAACCACCAATACCGTGTGCTTTAAGTTTGTATACTAATCTCTTATGTGGGACCTTGTCGAAAGCCTTCTGAAAGTCCAGATATAACACATCCACTGCTTCTCCCTTATCCACTCTTCTAGTTACATCCTCAAAAAATTCAATAAGATTCGTCAGACATGATTTACCTTTCATAAATCCATACTGACTTTGTCCAATAATTTCACAAATGCGCTGCTATCCCATCTTTAATAACTGACTCTAGCAGTTTCACCACTACCGATGTTAGACTAACTGGTCTGGAATTCCCCGTTTTCTCTCTCCCTCCCTTTTTAAAAAGTGGGGTTACATTAGCTACCCTCCAATCCTCAGGAACTACTCCAGAATCTAAAGAGTTTGGAAAAATTATCACTAAGGCATCGGCTATTTCTAGGGCTACTTTCTTAAGTACCCTGGGATGCAGCCTATCTGGCCCTGGGGATTTATCGGCGTTTAATCCATCCAATTTATTGTCAGAGAAGATATTACAGCAGTGCTTTGGCAGGATAGATTAGAGGACTCGTCTAGGGAGGCTATTTGGGTGGAACTGAGAAGTGGGAACGGTGTAGCAACACTTTTAGGGGTGTATTATAGACCGCCAAACAGGGAGCGAGAATTGGAAGAGCAAATATGTAAGGAGATAGCAGATATTAGTAGTAAGCACAAGGTAGTGATTGTGGGAGATTTCAATTTTCCAAAAAATAGACTGGGAAACACATTCTGTAAATGGGCTGGATGGTTTGGAGTTTGTAAAATGTGTGCAGGATAATTTTTTGCAGCAGTACATAGAGGTATTGACCAGAGAAGGGGCAGTGCTGGACCTCCTGTTAGGAAATGAGGCAGGTCAGGTGACGGAGGTATGCGTTGGTGAGCATCTTTGGGACCAGTGATCACAATACCATTAGTTTCAATATAATTATGGAGAGAGTCAGAACTGGACCTAGGGTGGAGATTTTGATTGAGAAAGGCTAACTTTGAGGGAATGCGTAAGGATTTTAAAGAGTGAATTGGGACACTTGTTTCATGGAAGGATGTAGAAGAGAAATGGAGGACATTTAAAGGGAAATTGTAAAGAGTACCGAATCTTTATGTCCTGTTAGGTTGAAGGGAAATAGTAAAAATTGGAAAGAGCCATGGTTTTCAAGGGAAATTGGACACTTGTTTTCGAAAAAAGAGAGATATCTACAATAATTATAGGAGGCATGGAGTAAATGAGGTGCTAGAGGAGTATAAAGAATGTAAAAAGAATCTTAAGAAAGAAATTAGGAAGGCTAAAAGAAGATATGAGGTTGCTTTGGCAAGAAAGGTGAAAGTAAACCCAAAGGTTTCTACAGCTATATTATTAGCAAAAGGATAACGAGGGATAAAATTGGACCATTAGAGAACCAGAATGGACAGCTATCTGCAGAGCCAAAAGAGATGGGGGAGATATTGAACAATTTCTTTTCTTCGGTATTCACCAAGGAGAAGGATATTGAACTGTGTGAGTTAAGGGGAAAAAGTAGAGTAGCTATGGAAACTATGAGATTCAAAGAGGAGGAAGTACTGACACTTTTGAAAAATATAAAAGTGGATAAGTCTCCAGGTCCTGACAGGATATTCCCTAGGACATTGAGGGAAGTTTAGTGTAGAAATAGCAGGAGCTATGACAGAAATATTTCAAATGTCATTAGAAACGGGAATAGTGCCGGAGATTGGCGTACTGCGCATGTTGTTCCATTGTTTAAAATGGGTTCAAAGAATAAACCTAGCAATTATAGACCTATTAGTTTGACGTCAGTGGTGGGCAAATTAATGGAAAGGATACTTAGAGATAATATATATATAGCATCTGGATAAACAGGGTCTGATCAGGAACAGTCAACATGGATTTGTGCCTGGAAGGTCATGTTTGACAAACCTTCTTGAATTTTTTGAAGCGTAACTAAGGAAATTGATGAGGGTAAAGCAGTGGGTGTTGTCTATATGGATTTCAGTAAGGCCTTTGACAAGGTTCCCCATGGAAGGTTGGTTAAGAAGGTTCAATCTTTGGGTGTTAATGGCGGAGTAGCAAGATGGATTCAACAGTGGCTGAATGGGAGATGTCAGAGAGTAATGGTGGATGGCTGTTTGTCAGGTTGGAAGCCGGTGACCAGTGGGGTGCCTCAGGGATCTGTGTTGGGTCCACTGTTGTTTGTCATGTACATCAATGATCTGGATGATGGGGTGGAAAATTGGATAAGTAAGTATGCAGATGATACTAAGATAGGTGGTGTTGTGGATAGTGAAGTAGATTTTCAGTCTACAGAGAGATTTGGGCCATTTGGAAAAGTGGGCTGAAAGATGGCAGATGGAGTTTAATGCTGTTAAGTGTGAAGTGCTACATCTTGGCAGGACAAATCAAAATAGGACGTACATGGTAAATGCAGAGATGCCAACCCTAAATTTAGTTCACAGTAACATTCAACCCATTTGTCCGTAACAAATGGGGTTAAATGCATTTCTCTCCGTAACATACTCACTTGGGGTTGTTGCCGGCGGCGCGCACTGGTGCAGATCAGCGGGCTGCCGGCGGGCGGGTGCGGCACATGCGCACTTGGCAAGGTTGCCGGCGGGTCTGCGCCTGCGCACTGGTGCAGATCAGCGGGCTGCCGGCGGGCGGGTGCGGCACATGCGCACTTGGCAAGGTTGCCGGCGGCTATGCGCCTGCGCACTGGGTTGGGGTGGGGGTGGGGGGAGGCCCGGTGATGGGGCTGCCGCGAGCGGCCGGCTGGCGGCAAGAAAGTGCCGCTGATCGCGCGGGCCGGCGCCGCCCGGGCTCTGGGCCGGGCGTGGCTGCGAGCTGCCGGGCTGGCAAACCGGGGCACATGGCGCCGGCGTTCACCACGGGAGGAACACCGGCGCGGCGGTGTTCCGTAACAGCATGTTTGGCTGCCGGAACACCGTAAAAAGGTTATTTCGCCGGGACAAAATACGGCGAATCCGGGACACTTGGCATCTCTGTAAATGGTAGGGAATTGAGGAATGCTGTGGAACAGAGGGATCTAGGAATAACTGTGCATAGTTCCCTGAAGGTGGAATCACATGTAGATAGGGTGGTAAAGAAAGCCTTTGGTGTGCTGGCCTTTATAAATCAGAGCATTGAATATAGGAGTAGGGAAGTAATGTTAAAATTGTACAAGGCATTGGTAAGACCAATTCTGGAGTATGGTGTACAATTTTGGTCGCCTAGTTATAGGAAGGATGTCAACAAAATAGAGAGAGTACAGAGGAGATTTACTAGAATGTTGCCAGGGTTCCAGTAATTATGTTACAGAGAAAGGTTGAACATGTTAGGTCTTTATTCTTTGGAGCGCAGAAGGTTAAGGGGGGACTTGATTGAGGTCTTTAAAATGATGAAAGGGATAGACAGAGTTGACGTGGATACGTTTTTCCCATTGAGGGTAGGGAAGATTCAAACAAGAGGGCATGACATGAGAATTAAGGGACAGATGTTTCGGGGTAATGTGAGGGGGAACTTCTTTACTCAGAGGGTGGTGGCTGTGTGGAATGAGCTTCCAGCAGAAGTGGTGGAGGCAGGATCAATTTTAACATTTAAGAGTAAAGTGGATGGGTATAAGGACGTGAAGGGAATGGAGGGGTATGGTCTGAGTGCAGGTAGATGGGTCTAGGGGAAAACAAATGGTCGGCACGGACTGGAAGGGCTGAGAGGGCCTGTTTCTCTGCTGTAATTGTTATATGGTTATATGGTTATTTACCTAACACCACTTTCCGGCTAACCTGGATTTCACTCAGTTCCCCCATCTCATTTGACCCGTGATCCCCGGCAAATTATTTATGTCTTCCTTAGTGAAGACAGAACCAAAGTAGTTATTCAATTGGTCTGCCATGTCCTTGTTCCCCAATATCAATTCACCTGTTTCTGACTGCAAGGGACCTACATTTGTTTTAACTCATCTTCACTTTTCGATAAAAACTTTTGCAGTCAGTTTTTATGTTCATTATCTTCTATCCTATCCTCATTTTACACCCCTCTGTCTCTCTGCTCACACATTTAAGAAACCCTCCACTTCTTATTCTCTGTTTATTATTTTTTTCTTCTCCCCCCCCCCCCCCCCCACGTGTTGCGTCTGACTGCTCTCTGCCTCATAAACGGACTACTTGCTTTCTCTATTTGAGTCCCTCCCCCCCAACCGATCGCGTTTAAAGTCTCCCCAGTAGACTTTGCAAATCTCCCCGCCAGGATATTGGTTCCCCTCGGGTTGAAGTGCAGTCCGTCCTTTTTGTACAGGTCACACCTTCCCCAAAAGAGGTCCCAATGATCCAGAAACTTGAATCTCTGCCCTCTGCACCAGTCCTTTAGCCACGCATTTATCTTCCACCTCGCTCCATTCCTACTCTCACTGTCACATGGCAAAGGCAGTAATCCTGAGATTGTTACCTTTGCGGTTCTTCTCCTTAACACTCCTCCTAACTCCCTAAATTCTCCTTTCAGGATCTCTTCTCTTTTTCTACCTATGTCATTGGTACCTATATGTACCACGACCTCTGGCTCCTGTCCCTCCCATTTCAGGATATCTTGGACACGTTCAGTCACATCCCAGACCCTGGCACCAGGGAGGCAAACGACCATCCGGGTTTCCTGACTGCATCCGCAGAATCGCCTATCTGACCCCATAACTATAGAGTCCCGTATTACTGCTGCCCTCCTCTTCTTTTCCTTACCCTTCTGAGCAACAGGGCCGGTCTCTGTACCGGAGGCCCAGTCGCTGTTGCTACCCCCAGGTAGGCTGTGCCCCCCAACAGTACTCAAACAGGAGTACCTATTGCCAAGGTGTACAGCCACCGGGGTACTCTCTAGTCCCTGCCTCTGCCCCTTGCCTCTCCTAACCGTGACCCACTTTTCTGCCTCCTGTGGTTTTGGAGCGACCACGTGTCTGTAACTCCTCTCTATGGCTTCCTCATTCTCCCTGACCAGACGGAGGTTATCGAGCTGCTGCTCCAGGTACCGAATACGGTCCATTTGGAGCACCATCTTGACGCACCTGGTGCAGATGTGGACGTCTGGAGAGCTATCTGACTGCATGACCTCCCACATCTGACATCCAGAACAGTAAACTGCCCTGGCACTCATCCTCCCCCTTACCCTGGATACAATACAATATACAATACAATACAAAGCAAAGGATTTTAGCTGAAAGAAATCAGCAGGGATCTGACTGCCAATCAGCTGCTCCCTCGAGTCCTCTTCCACCAATCAGCAGCAATCCGTTAAGCCGGTAGACATTAGTGGTGTGTAGCATTTGTGTGTTAGTATTGGTCAACATACAAGTGGAGCAGGTCTACATGGTTAAAGGCATTCCTCCTCCCCCCCCATGCAGGATTTAAAACGAAATAAATCATAATAGCAATATGTTTGCTTCTTTTTGATGCAGAACTAATGGATTTATTACCAATTATCCTACGATTAAACCAATGTATATTACAAAAAGCTTAGCAAGACTACAATGCCTTTTGTGCTACGTTGAATAACATTTTAAACAAACATTCTCTCAGCAATGTGAACAACCTACACCAGAGGAAAAACTACGAGTGTAACAAAGAAAATATATCAAACAATAAATTCCAGTCCACTCTGTATCCTTGTGAATGCTATACCTGATAATTATCTATTTGCTTCCAAGTCAAATCCGAATTTGTTTTAAAACGTGTAAAAAGTGTGATTAGAATTCATTTAAATTTAATCACACTTTAAATTCCAATCTCACATTCAAAACATTATACGGAATGTAACTGCCGGGGAACATTAGCTAAGTGTAAAAACAAAGTGCAGGAGGAACTCAGCGGGTCAGGCAGCATCTGTGGAAAAGGGCAGAAGACGTTTCGGGCCAGGAGCTTTGTGCAAACTCAATCCGTTAAGCAAAGAGATTCCACATAAGATGCATCAAAAGGCAATTAAAGGTTCCTTGACAGCTTAAACTAGTTTACACCGAGCTGCTCAATATACAGACAATTTAACATCAATATGTGTAGGAAGGAATTGCAAATGCTGGCCTACACCAAAGATAAGACACAAAATGTTGGAGTAACTGTCACTCAGGTGAAGGGTCTCGTCACCCGTTCCTTCACTCCAGAGATGCTGCCGAGCCGCTGAGTTACTCCAGCATTTTGTGTCTTCCTTCAATTTAAAATCAATCCATGTTTTCCAGAGTTAGCCAATCTCAGTCAGGATGGGATGGGAGCAAGTATATCCCTAGATTGGAAAGAGGACATTAGCCAGGAGGACTCTCACAAATATGGAAATTGAGGAGGACCCTAAGTTCGTCTAATGCAAATATATAGTCAAAGAATGTGGAAACAGGCCCAACTTGCCCATGCTGACCCGCAGGTCCCATCTGCACCAGTTCCACCTGCCTGTGTTTGGCCCATATTCTTCTAAGTCTATCCTATCCATGTACCTGTCCATGGATAGGTTGTCATTCTGCAATTAGATAGGAATAAAGGCCGTTGGTATCAAAAAATGAATGTGAACTCCGAGACTAAACAGTGGTAAGGATTCAATCCCTTCAAGAGCGGAAGTTAGCAAGAAATATAAAAATTAGCAAACAAAATATAAACACATCTTTACAGTATTCAATGACCTTTCTTCAATGCTCATTTAACCAAATTCAAGCAATGTCTTCTGGGCTTTTCTCAATCGCTCTATTTTGCATTTGAGGTCATCTCTCTTCCTCTGTGTGTCTTCATCTTCCATTAGATAAACATTGATGTGATCCTTGTCTTGGATGAGTTGAAGCATCTCTATCCGTAGTTTGTCAGCAAATTCGTTTAAAATGTAGCAGCGTATGACCAAGGGGATCTGGTCAGCCAGTCGATTGGAGACAATCTAGGAGTCGAGAGCAGAAAATAAAGGAAGATAATGAAACAGGAAGCAAAATGAATTCCAGATTCACCACACTCTGATTAAAGAAATCCTTCCTCATCTCCTGAAGGAACATCCTTTAATTCTGAGGCTATGACCTCTGGACCAAGACTTTCCCACTCAATCCAAGCCTTTCACTATTCGCTAAGTTTCAATGAAGTCCCGCCGTCATCCTTCTAAACTCCAGCGAGTACAGGCCTGGTGCTGTCAAATCCATCATTGCTCCTAAGGGTTCAGCCTTTTACTATTACTGTACGCTCTTGTCTTAAATTCCATCTCCCAAAGAGCAACACATCACATCTGCCCAGATTAAACTCCATCTCTAATTTCTCCGGTCATATTTTTAACTGATCCATATCCTGCTGTATTCCTTGATAACTTCTCTCCATCCGCGGCACCCCCAATTTTCGTGTCAACTGCAAACTTATTAATCAGCCCGCCACGATGGAGATCACAGTACCGACGCCTGTGGAACACCTCTGGCGATCAACCTCCAGTCAGAATAATATCCCTCCACCACTATCCTCTTGCCATCTCCAGCCAAGCCAACATTGGATCGAATCTACCATATTTCTGTGGATCCGCTCTGCCTTAATTTCCTACTCTAAGGGACCATGTCAAATGCTTTATCAAATTCCATGCAAATCTACCAGCCCTCAGCCATTTTCATTATGTCCTCAAAAGGCTCAAATTAGGTTTGTAAGACATGACCTACCCTACACAAAGCTATGCTGGCTATTCCCAATAAGTTTGTGCTTTTACTAATGTGAGTAAATCCTATCCCTACAAATTTTCACCTACGAGTTCCTTACCACTGATGCAAGGTGCACGGGGCTATATTTTCCCTAGATCACCCATACTGACCATCTTAAACCAAGGAACAACACTGGCTATTCTTCCGTCCTCTGGGCCCTTGACTGTAGCTATTTTTATACAAAGTTCGCTGTGAAGGTCCCAGCAATTTACTCTCTTGCCTCCTTTGATAATCTGGACTGGCTCCCAGCTGACCCTGTGGACTTATCCACCTTATTCAAAAGATCCAACACCAACATCTCCTTATATCAACATGCCCCAAAATATCAACACAGGTCTCCTTGATCTGACCATCCTCCAGTTACAGACACCTCTGCTATCAGATCCCTCCTCAGCCACTTCCATTCCAGAGAAAACAAATCCAGCCTTTTTTGGGGGGAAATCTAAGTGAACGCTATGTCCAGCTTTTAGCACGTACCCCTGGAAATGTTTCCTCATTCGTCTGAAGAAGGGCCCCGACCTGAATCGTTACCTATCCATGCCCTCCACAGATTCTGCCTGACCCACGGAGTTTTTCCGGCACTTTATGCTTTTTGCTCAATGTTTCCTCGTGTTGGCTCTCGCTCTTCCACCAATCATCCCAGTGGGAGGATGGAGGGAACAGTCCAAAAATGATCGGCACACAATGGGTATCTAATACACTGCTGTTACACACAGTATATTTACCTTGTAATATGCTTGGAGATGATACGACATTTCTTGGATGCTGCCAATTGCAAAAGCTTTTGGCGAATTGGTTTTTGCTTTAGAAAGGCTGTCACTGTAGAGACGGTCTTGAGAATACACTACACCCTCAACCTTAATCTGGGCCTGCAGCAGCTTCTCTGCTTCCGTTTCTTGCGTGTTGCTCATAATTGCGATTTTGACCTACACACACACAAAGACAAAATGAGCAAATATGTAATGGAGTCCTTTGACCCTGCTCGCCCATTCCAACCAAAGTGCCCCATCTACACCAACACCATCTGCCCATGCTTGGCCCATATCCCACTAAACCTTTCCTATCCATGTACCTGTCCGAATGTCTTAAATGTTGTTATAGTTTATACCCAAACTTAGATAGAGCTCTTAAAGTCTTCTGGCAGCTCATGCCATATACCCACGGTGTCAGAAAAGCATCTATGACTACTGTCTGAGAAATAAGTATGGTTAGGAATTACTCACTGCACCATTACATGTTGTGGCTGAAGTTGCCTTCATAGTCCCATTAAATATTTCCCCTCGCACCTTAAACCTATGTCCTGCTTTTTCTTTCCCCACTCAGGGTAAAAGGTTCTGTGCATGTGCTCCATCTACAGATGCTCCCTGATTTACGAGGCTTCGACTTACGATATTTCGACTTTACGATGGTGCAAACGCTGGGCAATGGCAGCGAGCCGAAGCTCACTTCTGGTCACGTGATCAAATTGTATTAAATGTGTTTTCGACTTCCGATATTTTTGATTTTCTATGAGTTAAACGGAACCTAACCCCAACGTAGGTTGAGGAGTAGCTGTATTCCCCCAATGATCTCATACACCTCTGTAAGATCACCTCTCATCGACCTACACTCCCAAGGAATACAGCCCTGGCCCGTCCAAACTCTCCCTACAGCTCAGGCCCTCAAGTCCTGGCACCATCCTCATACTGTAAGTCTTCTCTGCACTCTTTCCAGCTTAACAACATATTTTCCATAACAGGGTGAGCAAAAACTGAACACAGTACTCCAACTGTGGCTTTATCAGCATCTTGAACGGCTGTAACCCAACATCTGTACTCATATGTGGTCAGATCCAGGCTCTTTTTCTGGGGGGCAAGTTTAGAATCCAAAATGGCTTTGGGCTCCATGAAACTACCAAACGACCACCTACAAAATGTGCTACAGTTACTTGCCCAGGTGATTCCAACAGCACCTCCCAATCCCACAACCTCCCACTAAAACCTTAGGTTTAAGTTGGCACGGTGGCACAGCAGTAGAGCTACTGACTTACAGCTCCAGACACCCTGGTTCGCTCCCGACTACGTGTGCTGTCTGTATGGAGTTTGTACGTTCTCCCCGAGAAAACTGTGTAGTTTTTTCCGAGATCTTCGGTTTCCTCCCACACTCCAAAGGCGTACAGGTTTGTAGGATAATTGCCTTGGTATGAACGTAAAATTGTCCCCAGTGTGTGTAGGGTAGTGTTAGTGTGCGGGGATTGTTGGTCGGTGCAGACTCGGTGGGCCGAAGGGCCTTTTTTCATGCTGTATCTCTAAACTAAACTAAAAATGACTTGGCCAATAGGTATAGGAGTTCACCCCTGCCTGTAGGTTTTAAATTAGTGTCACACACCATCCTGACTTGGTGGTATGGATTCACCTTCCCAAATGCTTACTTGAATGAGACTTGATTGTATTTATGTATATCAGATCTGTTTGGATAACTTGCAAGACAAAGGTTACATCTTTCACATGACAATATTAAACATAAGGGTACTTGAGGTGGCGCTAAAATCGTGGACGCATTGGTGATCATTTTCCAATGTTCTATAGATTCAGGATCAGTTCCTGTGGATTGGAGGGTAGCTAATGTTATCCCACTTTTTAAGAAAGGCGGGAGAGAGGGAACTATAGACCAGTTAGCCTGACATCGGTGGTGGGGAAGATGCTGGAGTCAATTATAAGAGATGAAATTGTGGCACATTTGGATAGAGTCAGCATGGATTTAGAAAGGGGATATTATGCTCGGCTAATCTTTTAGAATTTTTTGAGGATGTAACTAGGAAAATGGACATGTGAGAGCCAGTGGATGTAGTGCACCTGGACTTTCAGAAAGCATTTGATAATGTCCCACATAGGAGATGAGTGGGCAAAATTAGAGCACATGGTATTGGGGGTAGAGTGCTGACATGGATAGAAAATTGGTTGGCAGACAGGAAACAAAGCGTAGGGATTAACGGGTCCCTTTCAGAATGGCAGGCAGTGATGAGTGGGGTACCGCAAGGACTGCAGCTATTTACAATATACATTAATGATCTAGATGAAGGGATTAAAAGTAACATAAAAGATGACACAAAGTTAGGTGGCAGTATGAACTGTGAAGAGGATGCTATGAGGATGCAGGGTGACTTGGACTTGGACAAGTTGGGTGAGTGGGCAGATGCAGTTCAATGTGGATAAATGTGAGGTTATCCACTTTGTTGGCAAAAACAGGAAGGCAGATTATTATCTAAATGGTGTTAAGTTGGGAAAAGGGGAAGTACAACGGGATCTGGGGGTCCTTGTTAATCAGTCTCTGAAAGTAAGCATACAGGTACAGCAGGCGGTGATGAAAGCGAATGGCATGTTGGTCTTTATAACAAGAGGAGTCGAGTATAGGAGCAAAGAGGACCTTCTGCAGTTGTACATGTCCTCATGAAACCACACCTGGGGTATTATGTGCAGTTTTGGTCTCCAAATTTGAGGAAAAACAATCTTGCTATTGAAGGAGTTCAGCGTAGGTTCACCAGGTTAATTCCCGGGATGGCAGGACTGTCATATGCTGAGACAATGGAGCGGCTGGGCTTGTGTACTCTAAAATTTAGGATGAGAGGGGATCTTATTGAAACATGAAAGATTATTAAGGGCAGGAAACATGATCCCGATGCTGAGGTCACATTTTAAGAATAAGGGGTAAGCCATTTAGAACAGAGATGTGGAAAATCTTTTTCACACATAGAGTTGTGAATCTGTGGAATTCTCTGCCTCAGAAGGCGGTGGAGGCCAGTTCTCTGGGTGCTTTCAAGAGAGCATTAGATAGAGCTCTTAAAGATAGCAGATATGGGGAGAATTCAGGAATGGGCTACTGATTGTGGATGATCAGGAATGATTGTATTGAATGGCGGTGCTGACTCGAAGGGACGAATGGCCTACTCCTGCACCTATTGTCTATAAACCCCAAAACTCCATTACCGAAAGGCAGAAGGTTCGTGTACTGTACCTTGGCAGCTTTGAACAGGTTAATAAAGGCACTGAAATGTTGCTCGGCAACAACCGTAAAAATATCCCTTGTGATTTCTGCAATAGTAAAAAGATGATATCACACATGCAACTGATAACCAAGATAAGACAATGTGGGGAAACGCCGTGAGGGAGGGGAAATGGGGGGGGGGGGGGGGGGGGAGGGGGGGTGAGAGTGTGGCGAGAAAATATTCTATCTTCGGTTTAATCCAGCATCTGCAGTTCTTTCCTACACAAGTTATAAAGTATCCCACCCCAGTCACTCCCTCTTCTCCCACTTTCCCATCGAGCAAGATGTACAGAAGTTTGAAAACGCACACCTCCAGATTCAGGGACAGTTTCTTCCCAGCTGTTACCAAGCTATCGAACCATCCTCCCACCAACTAGAGTGGTCCTGTGCTCCCATCTATCCCCGATGCAGACCGTAAAATATCTTTACTCGTTCTTTACTGGACTTTACCTTGCACTCTTCGTTATACCCTTTATCCTCTATCTGCACACTGTGGATGGCTTGATTGTAATCATATAACCATATAACATATAACCATATAACAATTACAGCACGGAAACAGGCCCTCTCGGCCCTTCCAGTCCGTGCCGACCATTTGTTTTCCCCTAGACATGCATTGTCTTTTTATTGACTGGATAACACGGATCAAAAAAGCTTTTTACTTTTTTGCGAATGTTTCATGCAAGGTTAGTTTAACGACCTGAAATGTCACCCATTCATAGTCATAGAGTGTTACAGTGTGGAAACAGACCCTTCAGCCCAATTTGCCCACACCATTGAATGTATCCCAGCTACACTAGTCCCACCTGCCTGCACTTGGTCCATATCCCTCCAAACCTGTCCTACCCATTCCTTCTATCCAGAGATGCTGCCTGTCCCGCTGAGTTACTCCAACATTTTCTGTTCAACAAGACAATCATTTAAGCCTTTTGCTGTGGATAGGGTGATGAATTGCAGTGTGTTCCATGTTACAGGCTAAAGCCTGAAGTATCCATTACCTCTGATGAATGTTCCTGCTTGGATGCCCAGAGTTATTGCAATTCAAAGAAGTACGCCTTACGCACAGCAGTCACATACCTGTGATTGTCTTCAGTTTCATAATCGCTGGTTCTTCCAGTTTAGAGACCTCTTCCTTAATGAAGGATTCAAAGGTATTGTAGTTGACAAACCCCGGCAGCTCTCTTCCACGGTATGAGCTTTCATATTCGAGAACTACACGTTCCATGTGAGTTTGGACTGATAGTGCAAAAAAAAAGTATAACTTAACAAAATCTATTCTTTTCCAATCACGCATTTGGTCTTAATGTCATAGTCAGGCACACTCTGCACTCTTTCCAGCTGAACAAAATCCTTCCTCTGGTAAAGTGACCAAGACTGAATACAATACTACAACTGCACCCTCACCCATACATTATACCACTGCAACATAATAGTAAGATTAAACGAGAACTTACCAGTTTGACATTTGATCTTTATTTTATGAGGAATTACGGTGAGCGATTACGTGAAGAAGCCCCGCCAGTGCGCATGCTCGTCAATCTTCAAAGCAATGGCGTGAGATCACAGTAACCACAGTCAAAGAGATATAGTAAGACTCAGAAGACTAGAACTACCAGATGATATTTGCGATTATGAGGGCCAGGAGTGGAGGGCACGTAATCACTCACTGTAACTCCTCATAAAATAAAGATCAATCTTCAAACTGGTAAGTTCTCGTTTAATCTTACTATTTTACTTCGGAGTCACATGAGTGATTCTGTGAAGATTTCAAAGCTCTGTGATTTCATGCCGTAGATCCAGTTCCATACAACACACTGTTTCGGTTGACACAGGATAAACAAATAATGTATTGAACATTGTTTGCATTATACAAATTAATGTCTTAATAACAAAAGAAGCAAGTACAACCCCTCTCTCCTAGGGGGAATTTACAAACAGGACCCAAAATAACATGCCCAAATCCTTCCATCGTGAGGATAGGTTTGTTATAAAACTGTTGAAAATCCCTTCACTGGACCATTCTGCGGCCCCAAGGATTTGGACTAAAGGGGTGTCCAGTGCCCTCGCTGCGGTGTCGATATCGTCCTGGTGGAGTGAGATTTAAACACATCAGTGTCTGCTTCAGCAGAACCCAAACCTGCTTCAGCCACCTCGAAATGGTCTACACCAACACCTTTCTAGGTCTAGGAGGGTTCTTGTTAAATACCTCTCATGAATCAGGACATCAATGGATGAGATCCGACAGAATGTTGTCCCGACCCCTGCCATAAATAAGAGGACAATGCACTCCTAGCACTATTATGGCATAACTCCATTGCTCGTCAAAGTGTAATGTAACAAGAAACTCCAATTCATCAGGTATGCCTGCAGTGTGATAAGATATATTTGACTGTAAGCAGAGCATCTCCCATTTTTATATATGAGATATGCATTGTTTTTTAGTATCATCCCTCCAGGCCGTAGTTATCACATCCACGGTTCATCTCGATAGTCCGCGTCCTTGGAAATGTCTCGTCAGAATCTGCAATCAACAGATTAACATGATCTTGAAATGCGTGACTCTTTCCTGTCACAGGGCGTAGCAACACGTTGCTGCATTTGGGGATAACCATGAATGGCTGTGTCATCAGTATCAGAACCAATGGTAACCACGGTTGTGTGGCCCAGTCGGGACTACCAAACGCCTGAAGCGGAGCCCTGCTCAATTTTGGTGAGACATTGACTGATAAGGCAGAATGGGGGAAGTGTAAAAGAGCATACCTCCCCAATGTAGCGGAAATGCATCCACTGCTACTGCCCCTGAATCCGGTTCCCATGAGGCGTATTTAGGTAACCGGTGATTTAATCTGGATGCAACAGATCTTTTTCTGGCAATCCATACTGGGTGACAATCTTTTTACAAGTTTTGGATTCAACATCCATTCTATGTTGTCTTGAAATTTACGTGGCCTGGTGACTGCCACCAGGTTATCTCTACTTAGTAGGTAGATAGCTAAGACCCAGAAGTTCCCAGTAATACAGCAGTGCCAGATAGGGCAATCAGTGAATAAACATGAAAACAACATGTCGATATTCGATGTACCATTGAACCATACTTTCATAATACTTTGAGATGCAATACCTATTCTGTGTTGTCATGGATCTGAACCTGATGATACACCAGTGGCAAAGGAGATTAGGTAAATTATTAGAGGATACTTTTCCTTGATTGCCATGTGACCAACATATGCCACCACCGTGGCGTAGCAATTTGAAGTTGAGCATGTATATTCGCTCAATAGCCCTTTACCCATAGGGTGCATCTAGTGTATATATTTAGTTGATACCAACAACTGAAGAATTGGCAACTCATGCAAATCTCCGCTATCTCCAACCAGAGATGGTATTTAGAACTTCTCACCTTAGAGCTTTTGGCATCAGTTTGTAATAACTGAATTCGACCGACCAAACTACTGGAGCAATGCCGAATACTGTTTTTTCATCATTGTGCCTGTGGTAGCTTCAGCTGACAATAGCATAAGGTTGTTAACAATGATCTACATGTCCTTTGAGAGGTTGCTACTTTGCACGATATCAGTTCCTCGATTTGCACAGCTGATACATAGCTACTATATTGCCAATTACTCTTGATGAAATAGAAGTCAGTTTTACAACATGTTGCTATTAACTCCAATCTCTTGCCACAAGGCCGAGTCATAGGCTAATTAATAGTTAAAGGTAAATCCTAATGACCAACAAAACAGTTTATCCAATTAAGCAATGTTTTATTGTTATTAATACAGTTATATTGTCTTTGATAACCTCTGTAATGGGAACTGCATAGAATGGATCTTTGAGACCCTTATGAATCTGTTGTTAGTCAGGAAGAAGGTTTTATATTCGGAGAGTTTATCTGCCCGACACTGTCCATTTATCATAGTGAACAGGCCACCATGCCATTATTCCATTGGTGCTTTGCACGACAACTCTGGCCCGATTTCCGAGCCTATCTTGAAAGACTACCTTGGCCATAATCCCAAAGCTTGCTTGGAATGCTAGTACTGCCTCTAAGCAGATGTTTTTATCATTTGTGTGTTGTACAAACAAGTGTAAATATTACAATAAATATATAATAAATATTACAACTTGTGAGTGGTCCACTTACCCATGTTTCGGAAGTGCCAGGCCCACCTTGTTCAGTAGGGTTGGTAGGGTGCGTGGAACTTCTGCCCAGCTGTCATGCTGTCCCCAGCTGCACTGCCGGCACACATGTGCTCCAGTATGTTCCATCTACATCTTTAGAGCCTGGAGTCAGTTACATCTGACCTTTCGTACTCCCCTCCTCAGAGAGGGTGATTTGTAGGCAGCCCTAAACAGGCGCTGCCACAGGCCCCAGGATACCTGCGCTGATACAGCCCCATTGGACCTGTACCAGGATGGAACATTCTGCTGGGATGGCAACTTTGTTGTCAGGAAAGGGTACCTCTGACACTTGGGGTATGCCCCACTTCATCCCTTGGGGTATGCCCCACTGCCATATCCGGAGACTCAGCGTCAGCAGGACAATAACCCGTCCTGATCTCTGCCTCCAAGAGGGAGACATGATGCAGCCCTGTCAACAGGCCTGTCTCATAGCCCAGCACTGTCACACATAAAGCAGCCCTGTCAACAGGCGCTGCCGGCGCGGCTCTTCCGTAGGCCAGCGCTGTGACAAGTTTGGTGTCAGCAAACCATTGACACAAACTGGTCTTCCCCTTGCAACAGGGAGACCTTGAGCAGCCCTGTCAGTAGGCGCTGCTGGCACAGCCTTTCTTATAGGCCGGCGCTCTCACCCATGAAGCAGCCCTGTCAACAGGTGCTGCTGGCGTGGCTCTCCCGTAGGCCAGTGCTGTTACAGATTTGGCGTCAGTAGTACACTGACCCATCCTGGTCTGCCCCTCCAGCAGGGAGACCTTGAGCAACCCTGTCCCAGGCGTTGCCTGCGCGGCCTCTCATAGAGGCCGGCGCTTTGACACATGAAGCAGCACTGTCCCAGGCGCTACTGGCGCGGCCTGTCCCATAGGCCCGCGCTATTACAGTGTAGTCTCACTAATTTTGTAGTGTGGAGCTTCACTTGTGAAGGGTTAAAAGTACAGCAGCATACATACAAAAATACCCTTATTATCAGAGAGGAACCCTTGCAGCCCGACTCACCCGAGTCCAATAGGGCTGGACGAGTTCTCTCCCCCTTCAATTTCACTCCATACCTGGGGACCAACGTGTCTGTGAGTCGCTGACCGCACTGTCAGCAACTCTGGCGTTACTACCGTTTCTCCTCCACGGCATCCCAGCAGGCTGGAAGCCACTGACTGCCTTGTCAGCAGCTGTTATCGCAAAACTCGATCTTTACTGGCTAACCGCTTCCGCGGTCGAACCGGGGATTCCCCACAGTCCATAGCCGGCTCACGCATCGGACTCCGCATAAATGCAGCAGGAAACCTCTGTGAAGAGAGGCTCCTGCTCGAACAAGCACCCCTGGTAAGTAAAAGACACTTACCTTCTAGGTTTGAACTTACTGCCTGCAAGAGCGATGCCCTGCCAGTCCGGTGCTAGCCAATGCGGCTGACATAATGACGTGCATGCGCACTGGCGGGGCTTCTTCACAGAATCACTCATGTGACTCCGAAGTAAAATATCCCAATTTCTATGCTTAATACCCTGACTGATGAAGGCCAATGTACCGAAAGCCTTCTTGACCACTCTATCTCACAGAGAGTGGTGAGTCTGTGGAATTCTCTGCCTCAGAGGGCGGTGGAGGCAGGTTCTCTGGATGCTTTCAAGAGAGAGTTAGATAGGGCTCTTAAAAATAGTGGAGTCAGGGGATATGGGGAGAAGGCAGGAACGGGGTACTGATTGGGGATGATCAGCCATGATCACAATGAATGGCGGTGCTGGCTCGAAGGGTCAAATGGCCTGCTCCTGCACCTTATTGTCTATTATCTACCTGCAACACCATTTTCAGGGAACTACACACCTGCACTCCTAGCTCAAACTGTTCTACAACACTCCCCAGAGCCCTAACATTCACCATGGCATGTTTGTGATCTGGGATCAGTTGAAGACTGCGCTAGATAATGCAGCATAGTCTGAAGAAGGGTTCTGATCCGAAACGTTACCCATCTATTTTCTCCAGAGATGCTGCCTGACCCACTGTGTTACTCCAGCACTTTGTGCCTATGTCTGGTGGAAACCAGCATCTGCAGTTCCTTTCCACGCATGGAACAAGCTGTACTGGTTAACACAGACCTCGAGAGCACAATGAGACAGGCCAAGCCTGGAAGGAATAACATTAAATAAGATGGTTTGGTGAGTCGAGAGAGTGGGTAAGTAAAATTGGTTTATTTTGAGAACGAGAATAACGAAGTTACCCGAGTCGCTAAAGACAGCGAACTACACGATGTTGATTCCACATGCGTGGCGCTAGAATGCTCGTTGCAGCAAAAAGCCCACAAATAAAACAACCGCGCTCATGTGACTTCTCCAGCCAATCGCGAGGGTTTGATTACACGGAGCCACCACCAGATGTCGCTACAATGGTTATTACGACAGGCCCGACCGCCAGCAGATCGGGGAGTGACGTTGACGAGTGAGAGGGGCGTCGGAGAGAGTGAGGGTCCGTCAGAAAGCTGTTGCCCGCATGAGTGCCACCTGTCGGTGGAAAATGTGCCACTGAGAACAAAGAGGGACCTGGCATGAGGGGGGGGGCTGCAGAGAACAACGGTTCTCGGGTAGCACGTTGGCGTAGCGGTAGAGTTGCTGCCTTTCAGCGAATGCGGCGCCGGAGACCCGGGATCAATCGCGACTATGGGTACTGTCTCTACCGAGTTTGTATTTTCTCCCCGTGTTTTGCATGGGTTTTCTCCGACACCTTTGGTTTCCTCCCACACTTCAAAGACATATAGGTTTGTAGATTAATGGGCTTGGTAAACGTAAAAACAGAGTGTGTATATATGTTAATATGCGGGGATCGCTGGTTGGCGCAGACCTGGTGGGTTGAAGGGCCTGTTTCCGCGCTGTATCTCTAAACTAAAGAAAGAGGGACCCAGCTTGGGGGGGCACCAAGAACAACGATGGACACGGCATGGGGGGAGGGCCGCCGAGAACAAAGAGGGACCCAGCGTGGGTGGGGGCCGCTGAGAACAGTGGGACTGGGTGGGGGGGAAGGGGGTGAAGGAAGAGGGACATATTGAATACTGCTGCAAAATTACGTGGCAACTCTTGCATACTTCCACCGTATGTAAACAAAGAATCTCACTGTGCCAAGTACATGTGACAATAAAGTATGTCAATCAATATATATTTATGCTCACATTTTGATACACGTTTGTTCAGGAATGTGTTCCATTCATCAAACTCATTTCGTACTTTGGTGATGTACCTCACGCCATCTACCTGGTTCTGAGGTTCCTCTCCCATGGTCAGATTTTTTATATGGCTGCAGAAGCTGTTGATTTTCTGGCAATTAAATCACAAGTTTTATGAAGTTACAATCACACGCATGTAGAAAAGCATTAACCAATAAAAAGTCTCCTTTTGAAACAAGGAACTGCAGATACTGTTTTATCATAGAAAGCCACAAAGTTCTGGAGTAACTCAGCAGGTCATTCAGCATCTGTGGAGAACATGAATATGTGACTCTTTGGGTTGGGACCCTTGTGTCTCAACCTGGAACATCATTTATCCACGTTCTCCAGGGATGCTGTCCGACCCGTTGAGTTACTCCAGCACTTTGTGTCTTCCCCTGGGTCCCGACCCGAAACATCACCTATCCATGTTTTTCAGGCACTGGATCTGTATTCGCTGGAGTTAAGAAGGATGACGGGGCACCTCATTGAAACTTACCGAATAGTGAAAGGCTTGGATCGAGTGGATGTGGAGAAGATGCTTCCACTGGTGGGAGAGTCTTGGACCACAGGTAATAACCTCAGAATTAAAGGACATTCTTTTAGGAAGGAGATGAGGAAAAAAATTATTTAGTCAGAGGGTGGTGAATCTGTCGATTTTTTTGCCACAGAAGGCTGTGGGAGGCCAAGTCAATGGATATTTTTAAGGCAGAGTTAGATTCTTGATTAGGAAGGGTGTCAATATTTTTAAAATGCGTATTGATAAAGTTGAGACATTTAACTGCAAATATCATAAGGGTGGAAAAGGAAATGCAAGCAAATGATGAAAGATACTAAGGAGGCCTTCAGCTCAGCTATGAAGGAAACAGAAACCACGATGAAGGAAATGTCTGATGAGATGAAGAGAATGAAAAAAGAACAGCAGAATACCTCGGGGAAACTGGCCAAAATGATGGAGAAATGTGTGGACTTGGAAGCCAGGTCACGATGTCAGAATTTAAGGATAGTTGGTGTGAAAGAAGGAAGAGAGACCGGACTGGATACCCGGGAATTCACCTCTAACCTGCTTCAAAAGGTATTTAACCTGCCTAATAACCCGAAGAGTGATATAGCACACCGGGTCCGAAGGGCGAAGAGGTCAAGAGATCCCCCGAGACAGATCATAGTGAAATTGCAGGATTCTCTGTACTGGAAGATATTATGAAGAGAATACCTCACGGAACAACTTTGAAATTTGAGGAGGAGGATTTTTTAGGGACTACCCAACAGAGGTGGCAAAGAAACGGGATCTGTTTTCAAAGACCAGATGGATTCTGAAAGGAATTCCGGGCTTAAGATATGGTATTATGTACCCGGCCAAAATGAAGATCACTTATCAGAATACGGAGCGTGTCTTCATCGACCCAGAAGAGGCATATACATATGCAGAAGACCTCGTAAAGGAGTTAAAGTGATGAGTAAATTACATGGCTGTCAAGACACGGTTTGGCTATAATCTTCGGTTGATAAGAAGCTGAGAAAATTTGACTTTTGAGGTAACTGATATTAAAAATGTCTTTGTTAAGATGGCGTAATTCTCACATGTGACAAAGTCTAGTCAGTTATCAGCTTTGGAATGCAGAACCAAGGTCGAATCTGTACTTCGATGAGAAAAAAAAGGGTGTCGCGGAACATGTAACACCCTAACTAAAGGGAGTCGGAATTAACAATTTATTCATAAAAAGATTGGTTTGATCACAGACTTGCATATAAATAATGATTTAACATAGTTTTATTATAGTTTGTTTACAGACTAACATATAAAGTAGTGATTTAATATAGCTTTATTAATCTAAAATGAATTAGTATAAAAAATAATCATACTCCCAGAGGGGGGTGGATTTATCATAATTTGCTAAGACTGGTAGATTAGTCGCGGTGAATTAATTACATCGATTCAAGTTAACTATAATAATATACTAATATGGGTGCAACTAATTTGGAAATGTAATTCATGAAATGTTTTATACAGAGTTGAAATTAGATGGAAGGGAAGTGATTCAAATATGAGGTAATTGGCAGACAGCCAAGAATGTACTCTTGGTTAACCGCTTCCAATCTGAAGGAGTACCTTAATGCAAGACAATGGCTTAGAGCAATGAAGTTTAATATAACAACTGTTAGTACATAGTAAATATATATTCGTGAAAAAGACTAAAACCCTGTCTCACTGTGCGAGTTGGCCCACGAGTGACCCCGAGTTTTCACTCGTGGTGATCACGTAGCGGGAACGTCGGAACTCGCACGAGCAACTTATCGACTCGTGGCGCTAACGGCAGGTACTCGGGGAAACTTGTTAACTCGTGAAAAAAATCAAACATGTTTGATTTTTTCCACGAGTCAAATTAACTGTTCAAGTGTAAAATGGAAACATTTTAACTCGTTGCAATAACGTAGTGGCCCCGTGCGTTTATCTTAGTGTCTCGTGAGTGTACCGTGGGAACTTTAATAATCTGTTCTTTTGCTCGTAAGACTGAACCAAAGATAGACACAAAATGCTGGAGTTTATAAACTCAGCGGACCAGGCAGCATCTCTGGAGAGAAGGAATAGAGTCGAGACCCTTCTTCAGACTTTCCTTCGCTCCAGAGATGCAGCCTGTCCCGCCAGAGTTACTCCAGCATTTTCGGCCTTTCTGCCACTTGTCCCCGTGGCTTCACTCTGTCTCAATGAACGCTTAA
The DNA here is from genome assembly GCA_035221665.1 of Okamejei kenojei. NCBI lineage: Eukaryota > Metazoa > Chordata > Chondrichthyes > Rajiformes > Rajidae > Okamejei > Okamejei kenojei. The sequence goes on from CM069142.1 coordinate 59,227,700, forward strand.
AGACCTGCCGAAGGGGCAAGTCTGGGGGGTGGGTGGGATGTGTCCACGTGTGATGCTCCATCCACCCCCCCGGGGCCGAGAGTGTGGGATTGGGAAGGAACTGCAGATGCTGGTTCACACCGAGATAGACACACACAATGCTGGAGTAACTCGGCGGGACAGGCAGCATCTCACTGGAGCGAAGGAATGGGTGGCATTTCGGGTAAGTCTGAAGAAGGGTCTCGACTCTATTCCTTCTCTCCAGAGATGCTGCCATGTCCGCTGAGTTGTGTGTGTGTGTGTCTCTCTCCCTCTCTGTCTATCTGTGTGTATCTGTGTGTGTGTCTGATGTCGGGTCCCGGTGGCCGCTCAAAGTCATCCGAGCTGCCTCATTCCTCTGAAGTGGTGGCCAGCTGCTGTCTGTGTGTATCTCTCTGTGTGTGTGTGTGTGTGTGTGTGTGTGTGTGTGTCTCTCTCTCCCTCTCTGTCTATCTGTGTGTGTGTGTGTGTGTGTACTGTCGGGTCCTGGCGGCCGCTCAGTCACCCGCGCTGCTTAATTCCTCTGAAGTGGTGGCCAGCTGCTGTCTGTGTGTATCTCTCTCTCTCTGTGTGTGTGTGTGTGTGTGTGTGTCTCTCTCTCCCTCTCTGTCTATCTCTGTGTGTGTGTGTGTGTGTGTGTACTGTCGGGTCCTGGCGGCCGCTCAGTCACCCGCGCTGCTTAATTCCTCTGAAGTGGTGGCCAGCTGCTGTCTGTGTGTATCTCTGTGTGTGTGTGTGTGTGTGTGTGTGGTGTGTGTGTGTGTGTGTGTGTGTGTGTGTGTGTGGTGTGTGTGTGTGTGTGTGTGTGTGTGTGTGTGTCTGCTGTCGGGTCCCAACGGCCCGCTCAATGTCAGTCACCCGGGCTGCTTCCTTTTTTAAAATTATTTAAAATAGAGATCCATTGCAAAAAAGTATTTAAAAACATAAAAAAAACAAGAAATGCTTGGTAGAATGCGCATTTTCCCATTGTAGGTCATATCAATAGATGCGGACGCGCTGAAATAACTCAAAACCACAGGATGGAGATGTATTTTAACATTGTTGCTTTATTAAACCATACCTTCATTCACGGTTGGCTCAAGAGTAACGGGAGAGGAACTTGCTAACTCGGGAGAGGAACTTGCTAACTCGGGAGAGGAACTTGCAACATCGCAGCAATTACATACCCGTGGGAACTCGGCCACACACTTGATCATACACTTGCAGTCTCGTGGGCAGCCACGAGTCTATCACTCGGGGTACCTCGTGGGTCAACTCGCACAGTGAGACAGGACTAAATCAGATTTAGATGTTGGATGTATCTTTATATACCTTTCTACGGACCCCTCCTCCCTCCGACATTAGTTGGCAAAGGGAGTGGAGGTAAATGTTAATTAACAACGACGGAAGTCGAAAAAATAATTTCTATCATAAGTACACACATAAAAAATCATAAGTACACATTCCACACCTGGAAGATCAAGGTATTGTGTTGCACCATATGACATAAATGTATTAAATTAATTTAAAATGCAAGACATTACACAAAATAAAATAGGTGGAATCATGTTTTGCAGCTGGAATGTAAGGGGTATGAATGATCCAATCAAAAGGGGTAAGATCTGGGCACAATTAAAATTATTAAATGCTGACATAATTTTCTTACAGGAAACACATTTGAAATTACAAGTGCAGATAAGGCTTAAGGGCCTGTCCCACCAGCATGCGATTGCATGCGGCGAGCACGACCTAACATGGTCGTTTGAGCCGTACGGCCTCGCGGGGCCGGTCCCACTTCGATCGCCAGAGCCGTATGGAGTTGTGCGGGGCTGGTCCGGACATCGCATGGGGCTCCGAAAAACTGACACTGTTCAAAAATCCCGCGCGGCAACGGCCTGTCGGCCCGCAGCTGCATTGAGGTCATACGCAGCGTCTCGACGCCGTACGCAGCGTCTTGATGGTGTATGCCTAGCGCGTGGCCTTGCGCGATGGCGCAACCACCCGACGCCGTGCGACGTCCAAATTCAGTCGGCCCGCCACCTGCCCAGCTGATTGGTGGGTATGATGTTGGGACCAGCCCCATACGGCTCCGCGGTTGGATGTCGGACCGGCCCCGCGAGGCCGTACGCCTCAAGCCACCACGTTTGGTCGCGTTCGTCGCATGCAGTTGCATGCTGGTGGGACAGGCCCTTTAGGGCTAACTGGATCGGTCAGACATATCATTCCTCATATAGTACTAAATCTAGAGGTACGGCAATTATAATTTGAAAAGGAATACCATTTAAACTAAAGAATAAAATAATAGACAAAGATGGGAGGTATGTCATAGTTACAGGAGAGATAAACTCGACCTCAGTTACCTTGGTAAATATTTATGGTCCTAACTTTGATAATCCTCAATTCTTTAACAAAATGTTGAATTTAATCTCAGAGGTTAATTATCAAAATGTGATATTTGGAGGAGATTTCAATTGCGTTCTCGACAATTACTTGAATAAATCATCACAACAAAAAAGGTTAAACATTAAATCTAAAGCTAGTGAACTCTTAAATACATACATAAAAAATACAAAGATAACAGATGTATAGAGGATTGCAAACCCAACTGGACGGGAATATTCCTTCTACTCAATGGTACACAAAACCTACTCACGAATTGATTATTTTTTAGTAGTTAAGAAACTACTCCATTTACTTCAAATCCAAAATACCATAGTAGTATCATTTCAGATCATGCGCAATTAACTTTCTTTTTAATAATAGAAGGAATGACCAATAAAAAATTGTTTCGGAGATTTAATCCCCAAATTGTAAACAACCCTCAGGGTTGTGCATATCTAAGACAACAGATGGATTTTTTTTTAGACCAATGATACACCAGGTATTTCACTCTCATTATTGTGGGAATCATTTAAGGCATTTATCAGAGGATCGATAATTTCATATCAAGCGTTTAAAATTAAAAAAATAAGATGGAACAATTGAATTTAGAAGAAAAAATTAGACAATTGGACTGAGACAACGCCAAAGACCCCACTATGGATAAACATAATAAGATATTAATATTGAAATTTAAATTGAATAGAATCTTATCTGAAAGAATCACTAGACTATTCCAAATCACAAAACAGGAACATTTTGAATTTGGCGACAAGCCACATACACTCCTGGCACGACAGATGAAAAAACGGGAAAAGGAACATAATAATTTAGCAATGAATTCTATAAAAAATGTCATGAAATAATTTCTCCACGTCTGCAGAAACTTTACACATATGCATTCATAGAACAGAAACTACCAGAAACACTAGCGGAGTCGACTATAACATTAATACCTAAAAAGGATAAAGATCTAGAGGACCCCGGGTCATATAGAGCCATTGCATTATTAAATACAGATCAGAAACCTTAACAAGAAGATTAAGTAAATATGTTAGTAAACTAATAAACCCGGATCAAACGGGGTTTATACCTAAGAGACACTCATTTAATAATTTGAGACGTCTCTTTAACAACATGTACTCATATAAGATAGAAGAGGAAGACTTATTAATTATTTCATTGGATGCAGATAAAGGATCCAATCAGGTGGTATGGGAATACCTTTTTAAAGTATTACAAAAATTTCAAATGGGAGACAATTTTATCCAATGGATAAAATTACTATATAATAAGCCCACGGCTAGAATACTGACTAATAATATATTAACCCCGAAATTTCAACTATCCAGGGGCAATAGACAGGGATGTGCCTTATCACCCCTTCTATTTGCCCTGGCGATAGAGCCCTTAGCAGAAAATATAAGAATGCACCCTAATATTCACGGTTACAATACTAAAAACTCTAATCATAAAATATCATTATATGCAGATGATGTATTATTAGATATTACAAAATCACAAATTAGCATACCAAATTTATTAAACTTAATAGAAGAATTTGGTTCCTTTTCAGGATATAGAATAAATTGGAATAAAAGCGAAATAATGACGATAAAACCACAAGACTCAACACAACTTTTAAAATACCCTTTTAGAATTACTACAGAAAGATTTAAATACTTGGGTATTCAAATTACCAGAAAATATAAATCTCTATTTAATGCAAATTATCTGCCGTTACTTACTAAATTACAAACGTCGATCCAATTGGAAAACACAACCGATGTCCTTAATAGGCAGAATAAATGCCATTAAAATGATTTTTCTTCCACAAATACTGTATTTATTCCAATCAATACTTACATATATACCTAAAAACTTATTTTTAAAAATTGACTCATACATTACAAATTTCATATGGGACTATAAATCCCATAGAATTCAAAGAAGACATTTATGTAAACCTAAAGAATATGGTCGACTCACACTTCCCAATTTTACGTACTACTATTGGGCAGTGAACATTAAAAATATAATGTACTGGTTGGATAGTTCATCACAACAGGCAGAATGGACAATAATGGAGAAGGAGGATTGCACTCCTTTTAACATAGGAGCGATCCTTTTCTCCCCAATAAAATTGAAGAACACAATACATGAGACAACCCCGATGATTCACACCACAATACGACTTTGGAGACAAATAAAATCCTCTCTAAAATTAAGAAATCTTTCTCTTCTCTCATCGATAGCTAGCAACCCGACGTTGAAGCCATCAACTATTGACAAAACGTTCACCCTCTGGGAACGATTAGGAATTAAGACTTGGGAAGAGGGAAACATTTTACCATTCCAAGACTTAAAACTTAAATACAATTTGGAAAACAACCAATATTTTAGATACTTACAAACCCGAGATTATCTGAAAAAACACTCACAAGATTTTCAAAATTTGAAGTTGGACCTTCTAGGGCAAGGCATGAATAGACAGGTAGAATTGGATCATTTAACATCATATTTTTATAATACTATTCTAAACATAGATATACCTTCGACAGAAGGTATACGAAAAGAAGGGGAACAATAATTGGCAATAGACATTTCCATGGACAGATGGGAAGATTATATGTCATATGTACATAAATGTTCGATTAACGTTAGACATGAACTGATCCAATTTAAAATTGTACACAGATTATATTACTCAAAAACAAAACTAAATAAAATCTTTCCAAACATCTCTCCCTTCTGTGATAAGTGCCTAACTAAAGAGGCAACAATAGCACACTCATTTGTTTCCTGTGCAAAACATCAGAATTTTTGGAAGGAATTTTTTGAAAGCTTTTCAAAAATATTTAAATTAAGACTGGACCCAAACACAGAATTGATTATCTTCGGAGCAAGGGAAGCGTGTTCTGAACTAACCATATTTCAAAGATGTTTCCTAAACTATGGTTTGATAACGGCAGAAAAACTTATACTTAAATTCTGGAAAAATGCTCCGATCCCAACGATTAAAATGTGGATCACAAATATGTCGGAAATATTACATCCCGAGAAAATGAAACTCATTCTAGCAGGAAAACAAGAACAATTCTTAAGAATGGTCACCTTTTATTGATTTGTTACAAGTATAATATGGTGCAGAATAACCCTAGTAAGTTATTGTTTTAGACCTAGGTGATGGGTGTGAATCGTTATGAGTTAGGCACATTCCCTTTCTTTTTTGTTTAGCTCTACCTTCTTTGGATGTTTTATTTATTTCCTTTCCCTTCTTAAGGCCCTCTTCTCTTTGGGGCTTTGTTTTCTTTTATTTTTTCTTTCCTTCCTTTTTGTTTTTCACATTCTCAAGCACGTAGTCTACTTAACCATCATCATTCATCTAACGCCAACCACTGCGGACTACACTTCACCACTATTCTCATTCTTCTCTTCTTTCTCATTTCTTTTTTTCTATTATAGGTATAAAAGAAAAAAAAGAGAAGTTGTACACAAAATGTATTATGTTGCATATCATGATTAAGATGTATGTACAATGCTTCTAATAAAAATAAAAATAAAATAAAAATAAAAGAAAGGGTGTCAGAGGTTATGGGGAGAGGACAGGAGAATGGGATTAGTTGGAAGAGATAGATGAGCCATGATTGAATGGTGGGTAGACTTGATGGGCCGAATAGCCTAATTCTGCTGCTATGACTATTACCATTAATATATATATATTTTTTATGTGTATGTATGAGTGTGTGTATACACGCACTGAACATTTTTCTTCTCATTTATTATTATGTTTACAGTGTTTACATATTCTGTTGTGCTGCTGCAAGTAAGAATTTAATTGTCCTATACGGGACATATGGCAATAAAACATTCTTGATGGCTAATGAACCTGGAACATTGTGCTGGAGAAGTAGTAATGAACATAGCTGGAATTGGGAGGGAGGTCAAGACGGGAAGGCGCAGGAATTATCTGACAAACTGCGAAAGGAAATTGCAGAAATATTAACGGATCAATCTGCAAATATAGTGGAAGACATGAGTGATAAAATCGAAAATAAGGTGGAAACAGAGATGGAACCCGTGGTGGAAGAAATCAAGGAGCAGGCGACAGCCATAAAGAACCTTGAAGAACTAGCCGAAACAAGTGCTCAGACTACGAAAACACTCCTCAAAGAAAATCAACGTTTATCTGATTTACTGGGCAAAATAACTGATAAATGTACCGAAGGACGCCAGAGAAGACAGAACCTAAGGATCATGGGTATTAGAGAAGGGAGAGAAAAGAATCAAGATACCTGAGAGTTTACTGCAAACTTATTGCAAAAGGATTTATCTCTGGAACAAAAGCCTTTACTAGCCTGAGCACACAGAGTAATGAGACGTTATTACAAAGCAAGACGCTCCTCCAAGACAAATGATAGTAAAAGTCCAGTATGATCATGTCCTGGAGGAGATGATGAACAAAATTGTAAAAAGTAGAAATCTTACATATGAAGAAGATTCGATCAGCATTTACCGAGACTATCCAGCAGAGGTCTCTAATAAACGAAATGCTTTCAAGGAGACCAAAAGAATTTTGAGGGAAGTGAAGAATTTGAAGTGCAGTCTGAGGTCCCAGCTACCCTGAGAATTACCTACAACCAGGAAGAACATTATTTCAAAAACCCAGCGGACGCAATGAACTTTGCCCAAGGGATTAAGGAGCGAGAGGTAGACTGAATGAAATCTTCAAAGATGAACTATACCAACAAATAAATTGTATTTTCAGGATTGGACTATGACTTGTTTTCACCTAAAGAAGATGGAGAAGGATGCGGATTTGGAGATTCAGATTGGAGATACGGATTGGAGACTCTCCTATGGATACTAACAATTAGAATAGTAACACTACTAATATTAATAACTAACAAATACTAAAATTAATACCTCGGTATTATTATTATTATTAATTAAAGCTAATAACTACCAAATTAATGATTAACAAACTAATTATTGCTGATTTATTTAGAATTAAGTAAACAGTAAATATAATCACACAGAATATAAAGTTTGACTTTATTTATCCCCCCCGGCACTTTTTTTATTTATTTTTATTTTTTTTTATATTTTTCTTCCCTTTTCTTTATTATTATTTTATTTTTTTAATTTTTCTTATTATTATTATATCTTATAATATGTATTAAGCATAGATATTATCATATACTTGACCGATGGATCTTGTACACATCAGAGTTTATTACTCCCAGTTAAATATTTTTATGGAATAACAATTTTAATGAACCATGGAGATGGATAAGTTTTGTAACATCAACGACGGAAGTCGATAGATTGCTAGCCATGGTAGTATGGCTAACACTAACTGCACCAATATTAGATGTAGTTTTTTCTCTCTTTGTGCACCCTATTAATCTCTTAATCTATCCTTTTTTTAATATTATTTCTTGTTATTATTATTTTATATTTGAATGGAGTTATAAATTAATACAAAGGAGGTATATACGTGAGAGATACCCAAGGGCCTTGAAATTCATCTATTCAGAGTTCGGGTGTAAAGTCGGGTATGTCGAGCTGAACCATTTGCCCTGTTATATATCCACTTAGATAAAAGATGCAAGACTTACAAATGAATATGGGGAATGGAGGAATAACGTTTTGTAGCTGGAATGTTAAAGGAATTAACGAACCAATTAAGAGAGAATTAAGAGAACCAATTAGCACATTTAAAAGCACTTAAAGTAGATGTGGCATTTATCCAAGAGACACATCTAAAAAAAAAGGCAGAGCATAGATTAAAGGCTAAATGGATTGACAAAGTGTATCATTCTTCTTTCACACACAAATCTAGAGGTGTAGCAATATTAATTCGTAAGGGCACTTCATTTAAACATACTACAACTATAACTGATAGTGATGGTAGATATATTATTGTAATAGGAGAATTATACACACAAAAAATGATTTTTGTCAATGTATATGGCCCAAATCTTGACAGCCCACTGTTTTAAAAAAATATATTTAATACTATCCCAGAATGATCACAACACAACCTAATAATTGGAGGAGATTTAAAATGTACACTAGATCCTTATTTGGACAGATCATCAAAACAACGGAAAATTAAATTGCATTCCAGTGATCTAATAAATGCATACACAGATACTAGTAATATTAAAGATGTTTGAAGAATTCATTTTACTCACCTGTGCATAAAACTTATTCAAGAATAGATTATTTTTTGGTAGATTTAAAACTTATCCCATTCACTTATAATTCAAAATATCATAATATTATAATCTCAGATCATGCACCTTTAACTTTTATGATGAAAATAACTGGTAAAACGGAAAAACAGGGACAATGGAGATTTAACCCACAAATTTTAAAAGACAAAATAACTCAAGAATACATCACAAAACAGATTAAGATTTTCTTTGAAATAAATGATAAGCCAGAAATACCTTCGTCCCTACTATGGGAAACTTTTAAAGCGTATGTTCGGGGAATTATGATATCCTCTCAAGCATTTTATAATAAAGAGAATCGGAGGGAACAACAGGCATTGGAAAAGGAGATCAAACAATTAGATACAGAAAATGCTGCTAACCCAACCATGATAAACATAATAAAATCTTTTACATTGAAATATAAATTAAATAAAATACAGCCAGACCAAGTTGTAAAACTCTAACCAATATACTAAACAAATACAATTTGAATTCGGAGATAAACCACAAAAATTATTGGCTCGTCAATTACGAAAAATTGGAGGGAGAAAAATTAATCCATAGGATTAAATCAGACAAAGGTGAATTACTAGTACAAACTAAAGATATAAATGAGAGATTTTTGCAATATTATAAAAATTTATATTCAGCCAAAACGACAGAAAATCGGACAGGAATAGAAACATTTAAAAAAAATTGTAATCTAAAAGGACTGGATTCAGAAAATAGAGAATCACTAAACGCTGAAATAACTACTAAAGAAATCGAAGAATCTATTAGGTCATTAAAAAATGGTAAAACTCCAGGACCGGATGGTATTGGATCGGAATTTTATAAAACATTCTATGATATGATAGCACCACGTTTGAAGACACTTTATGAATACATTTATGCACAACAGAAATTACCAGAAACATTAAATGAATCTATTATAACGCTCATACCTAACCTCGATTAGGCCTTACCTCGATTAAGAATGTTATTTGCTCGGAGTAAGAAGCGGGGACTGCGTGGCTGTACTTCTTGAGGAATTGCAGCGACTGGTTCAGCTTGGTTTCTATTTCATTTCGCAAGTGAGGCAATGATTTCTTGAAAAGACAGATTAAGCGAGGTTCACTATTTTGGAGTCTGCCGATTCTGGTGCTCAACACTGCAGTCTACTTCCCAGCTTATTCCACCATCCCTTTCCTCTGAAGGAAGACCAACCAGTACCTACGTACCTATTACAGAGCCTTCCATGGTTAAGAGCAAACCCAGAAAGTTTTAAATATCAATGCAGTACTTTTGAACAAAAATTCAAAACAAAACAAAAATTCAGAAGAAACAATACAACCATTATCGCACGTCGGCAATCTATTGGAACTGAGGGATAAATACTGTCCAGAACTTAGGGCACCACGGTGGCGTAGCGGTAGAGTTGCTGCCTTACAGCGCCAGAGACCCAGGGTCGATCCTGACTGTGGGTGCTGTCTGTACGGAGTTTGTACATTCTCCCTGCGATCTGTGTGGGTTTTCTCCGACATCTTTGGTTTCCTCCCACACTCCAAAGACGTAAAGGTTTGTAGGTTAATTGGTTTGGTATAAATATACATTTTTCCCAGTGTGTGTACAAGTGTTAATTTGGGGGATCGCTGGTTGGTGCGGACTCAGTGGGCCAAGGGGCCGGTTTCCGTGTTGTATCACTAAATGAAACTAAACTTTGGAGAGTAATACTTACTGTAACTCACCTGTGAACCTGTCCACTTGTTTTAAGATCTCATTTGAAAGACGGCATCTTTGGACTGCAACAATATCTCAGTGCTGACCGAGGAACATCTGCCTGGTTTCTATGTTTAGTTGAGTTTAGAGATACAGCACGGCAACAGGCCCTTTGCCCCACCGAGTCTATGCCAACCGTCGACCACCCGTCCACACTACTTCCACGTTATCCCACTTCCTCATCCACTCCCCACACACTGGGGGCAACTTCCCGAGACCGATTAACCTATAAACGTGCCCGTCTTTGGGATGTGGGAAGAAACTGGAGCAGCCGGAGGAAACCCACGTGGTCACAGGGAGAAGATGTAAACTCCATTCAGACAGCACCTGAGGTCGGGATTTCAGGTTTCCAGGTCACAACACCAAAAATATGACTGCCGTTTATCCCGGAGAATTTCCCAAGAGCGCTGGAGTTAAATAAAACCGATTTTATATATCCCAAGGTAGAGAAAAATGCTGGAGAGACTCAGCAGGTGAGGCAGCATCTATGGAGCGAAGGAAATAGGCAACGTTTTGGGCCTCTAACCCTTCTTCAGACTGATGTGAGGGTGGGAGGGGGGAAGAATAAATGAAGAGGAGGAGCCAGTGGGCTGAGGGAGAGCTGAGAAGGGGAGGAGAAAGTAAGGACTATCTGTCCTCCAATTTTCAGTAGTCCTCACTCTGGCCATGGAGGAGGCCGAGGACAGAAAGGTCGGATTCGGAATGGGAGGGGGAGTTGAAGTGCTGAGCCACTGGTTGATCAGGTTGATTATTGCGAACCAAGCGGAGGTTTTCGGCAAAGCGATCGCCAAGCCTACGCTTGGTCTCACTGATGTAGAGCAGCTGACATCTAGAGCAGCAGATGCAATAGATGAGATGGTGGAGGTGCAGGTGGAACCTCTGCCGCACCTGGGAAGACTGCTTGGGATCTTGAATGGAGTCAAGGGGGGTGGTAATGCGACAAGTGTAGCATTTCTTGCGGTTGCAAGGGAAAGTGCCCGGAGAGGGGGTGGTTCGGTTGGGTAGGGACGAATTGACCAGGGAGATACGGAGGGAGCGGTCTCTGTGGAAAGCAGACAGGGGAGTAGATGGGAAGATGTGGCAAGTGGTGGCATCACGTTGGAGGTGGCAAAAGTGACAGAGGATTATTTGTTGTACGTGACGGCTGGTACGTGGGGTGGAAGATGAGGATAAGGGGGCTATGCCCTTGTTACGAGTGGGGGGCTGGGGAGTGAGAGTAAAGTCACGGGGTATAGAAGAGACCCTGGTGAGAGCCTCATCTATGGTAGAAGAGGGGAACACACGTTCCTTGAAGAACGAGGACATCTCCGATGCCCTGGTGTGGAACACCTCATCCTGGGTGCAGTTGCGGCGTAGACGGAGGAATTGGGAGTAGGGGAAGGAGTACTTAGAGGAAGCAGGGTGGGAAGAAGTGTAGTCCGGACAGCCAAGGGAGTCAGTGGGTTTATAGTGGATGTTGGTCAGGAGTCTATCACCTGCGATGGATATAGTGACGTCAAGAAATGGTAGGGAAATGTCAGAAATTGTCCAGGTGTATTTGAGTGCCGGATGGAAGTTGGTTGTGAAATGGATGAAGTCAGTGAGTTGTGTGTGGGTGCAGGAGGTGACACCAAAGCAGTCGTCGATGTAGCGGAGGTAGAGTTCGGGGATAGGGACACGGTACGTCTCGAACAAGGATTGTTCTATGTAGCCTACAAAGAGGCCGGCATAGCTGGGGCCCATGCGCATTCCCATAGCTACGCCTTGTATTTGTATATATCCCATACTGACAGGCCTCAAGATGAACATTGCTGAATTAGTTTAAAATGCAGCTGATCACTACAACCCTGACGTCAATGAAAATGAAGGTTGTTTTTATAAAGTAAAACTTACATTAATGTGGTTGACCAGTTCCTTTGTAAGCCGAACGGCCAAATTTGGGATGCCTGCCTTTCCTTCCTCCAAAAGTGGCCTAGTTATTAAAATTGTGAAAAAAAGAATACCTTGGTCAAGGTTGAAACATTGCGAGTTAATGGCAAAATAACAAACAAACAATTTTACACGGAAAACAACGCGATGCAAAGTTGATGCAAAGCGAACTTCCAAGGACGGCACTGTGGCGCCGCGATAGAGTTGCTGCCTTGCAGCGCCAGAGACCCGTCGGGTGTCAGGGATTATGGGGGAAAAGCAGGAGAATTGGGTTAGAAAAAAGAGATAGATCAGCCATGATTGAATGGCGGAGTAGACTTGATGAGCCGAATGGCCCAATCTGCTCCTATCACTTATGACCTTATGAGACCCAAGTTCGACAGGTGCTTTTCTGTACGGAGTTTGTACGTTATCCCCGTGACCTGCATGGGTTTCCTCCCACACTCCAAAGATGTACAGGTTTGTAGGTTAATTGGCTTGGTATAAATGTAAATTGTCCCTAGTGTGTGCAGGACAGTGTTAATATGCAAGGATCGCTAGTCAGTGCTGACGCGGTTGGGCTGAAGGGCCTTTTACCTCGCTATATCCCTTACTAAACCAAACATGGGTGTGAAATTTGACTCAATGGCGCATGTTGTCCTGGGACTGCAAGGTGACTATTTGGTGCACGCTTGATGTGAAGGCCGTTTGCATATGTAACTGGGAAGTGCTAAGCATGTTAGGTGTCTACCATTTATACGATCTGCCATCTACGCTTCACTTAATGGAAAACAAGTCTTCACCATTTACCAAAATTGTTCGTGGACTTCAAAAAATGCCTTTTCGTTTGCGATTGCATCCACCAGCGATATATTTTCATTGATGTCGTTCTGGCCACGACACTTAACAATCATGTATCCCTTCGCCAGCTCTACTGTCCGGTTCTTCACAATGTCAACTACGTTCTTCTCTGTTCCTTTGTCCACCAGGTCAGGTTTGGTCAAAATACCTTCAAATTTAAAAGAAAAAGGGAAAGAAGATGGAATTAATTTGCTGCTAGTGATTGGTGGTGGTGGTGCCGGAAATTTTGAAAATGATAAGGAAGATGGTATGGAACTATATTTGTCACATGTACCGAGGTACAGTGAAATTCCTTTTTGTATCCAGTTCAGTACAACATAAGCACTTTAATAGGGTGGCATGGTGGCACAGCGGTAGAGTTGCTGCCTTACAGCACCAGAGATCTGGGTTTGATTGTGACTACGTGTGCTGTTGGTATGAAGTTTGTATGTTCTCTCCGTGACCCCATGGATTTTCTCAGAGACCTTCGGTTTCCTCCCACACCCCAAAGACGTACAAGTTTGTAGGTTAATTGGCTTGGTATAAATGTAAATTGTCCCAAGTATGTGTAGGATAGTGTTAATGTGCAGGGATCGCTGGTCGGTGCGGACTCAGTGTGCAGCAGGGCCTGTTTCCATGCTGTATCTCTAAACTAAACTAAAAGAGGCAAGGACAACATAGTGGGGATCATTGATGGTAGATGCTGGGGGTGAATACTGGGAGAAATAGGGAACCATCTTATTTAAATGTTGTTTCCTTCCAGGCTTTGGCCTGTCTCATTGTACTCTCAAGGTCCTGTGTTAACAGTACAGCTTGTTCCATGCGTGGAAAGGAACTGCAGATGCTGTTTCTACCAGACATGGGCACAAAGTGCTGGGAGTAACTCAGTGGTAGTCAAAAAATGTTGGAGACTCAGCAGTGAGGCAGCATCTAATGGAGCAAAGGAAATAGGCAACGTTTCAGGTGAGACCCTTTTTCAGACTGATGTGAGGGTGGGGGGTGGGGCGGGAAGAAGAAAAGGAAGAGGTGGGAGACAGTTGGGCTGAGGGAGAGCTGAGAACGGGAGGGGAAAGTAGGGACTACCTGAAATTAGAGAAGTTAATTTTCATACCGCTGGAGTGCAAACTTCCCAAGCGAAATATGAGGTGCTGCTCCTCCAATTTACGGTGGTTCACTCTGGCCATGGAGGCGGCCCAGGACAGAAAGGTTGGATTCGGAATAGGAGGGGGAGTTGAGGTTCTGAGCCACCGGGAGATCAGGTTGGTTATTGCAAATTGAGTGGAGGTGTTGGGCGAAGCTATCGCCAAGCCTACGCTTGATCTCACCGATGTAGAGCACCTGACATATAGAGCCGAGGATGCAATAGATGAGGTTGGAGGAGGTGCAGGTGAACCTCTGTTGCACCTGGAAAGACTGCTTGGGTCCTTGAATGGAGTCAAGGGAGGAGATAAAGGGACAAGTGTAGCATTTCCTGCGGTTCCAAGAGAAAGTGCCCGGAGAGGGGGTGGTTCGGGTGGGAAGGGACGAATTGACAAGGGAGTTACAGAGGGAGCGGTCTCTGCGGAAAGCAGACGGGGAGGAGATGGAAAGATATGGCAAGTGGTGGGATCAAGTAACTCAATGGGTCAGGCAGCATCTCTGGAGAAAATGGATGGGTGACGTTTCGGATCGGAACCCTTCTTCAGACTATGCTGCATTATCTTGTGCAGTCTTTAACTGATCCCAGATCAAACATGGCATGTTAATGTGCGGAAATAGTGTTAATGTGCGGGGATCGCTGTTAATTCGGTGGTGTATTTGGGAAGGGGGCCGAAGGGCCTGCTCTGCGCTGTATCTCTAAACTTAACAGATTACAATATTTTAGATGAGCATAACATATCAGATAGATGATACAAGTGTATAGCTGTATACACTGAGACATTATCGGAGAAATGAATAGTTTATAATCTGTTAACCCACAAGCTGCAGACGGGAGATAAAAGTATGATGGTAAAAATGGGCAACCAATGGTACCCAAGGATGTTAGTGAGGCAATTAATAGATTTATCATGGTGTTTAGGTTCCACAGCACAGCTAGTTTAGTTAAAATAAACATTGGGGGGGTTGTACGCTACGTTGAGGGCAATAAAACTGCTCAGGAAATAGGGTTGTGTAGGAGAACTGCAGATGCTGTTCACTTGATCTGCATCTCTTTTGATCTCTTACCTCTTTATCTCTCGCGCGCATGCGCGCCATAACTCACTTCGTTATTGTGTGTTCAAATAGACACAAATACTTGAAAACTCCTATACTCAGCGGACAGTCATGCATCTTTGGAGAAAGGAATGATGTTTCTGCTCGAGATCCTTCTTCAGAGTCGGGGGAGAAGGTGTTTCTCTCACAGAGATAAAGAAAGTAAGAGATCAAGACCCCCCCCCCATATCCCCACCGACGCACGCCTGCCGATCAAGTGAAATGTAGAAAGACTATTGTTACCTACGTGAAGGTGGCACAAGTCCCCAAAATCAATCTTTCGCCATTAGCGAGACACAACGTAATCAGAGGGACAGTCAGACTGGTCGGAGAACTGGAAGGGTGAGGGAAGGAGAGAGAGGGAAAGGAAGGGTGTCCCCTTTAAAGTTAGTGAAGTCAAAATTCATACTGCTGGGGGGAAAGCTGCCCCAAGCGAAATATAAGGCGTTGATCCTCCAAGTTGTGCTGGGCCTCACTCCCCGACAATGGAGGAGGCCAGTACAGAAAGGTCAGATTGGAAAACAGGGAGGGAGAGTAAAAGTGTTTACAACTCTGCTCCTCGGAGATCAGGTAGGTTGACAGACTGAGCGAATGTGGCCCGCGAACAAATGCCAAGTCCTGTGCATTGGTCTCTGCCAAAATATAGGATCCAACACCGGAACACGCAGATGGCAGTAGAAGGGTTGGAGGAGCGGGTGCATAGTGAACTCTTGCCTCACTTGAAAAGACTAACCAGCACAAATTGGAGAACAGCACACATATATTTCTCAGCTGGGACAGACTAGTAAAGCCAGATTCAGGGTACGGGCATATCACAAAATTCCCTCCTACAACAGGGCCAAAGTTGGATAGACTAGGATTGAGGACAGCAGGAATGGAGCGAAAAAGTTTTGAAGCAACTATCACAAGGTGTTTGTGGTTGACATACAAGTTGAAGGAGACGATTTGAGAAATGAATACACAAGAGAAATAGAATGTAGAAGCGCACACTTTATTTTATTGTAATCCTTGAATTATACAACGGCTTATAGCAAGTGTAAGGGATTTTTTATAAAGCACAAATAGATTCTTGATTTAGTACGAGTGTGAGGGATTGTGCATGGGGAGAGGGAGAAGGCAGAAAATGGGTTTAGAGATAGTACAGCCATAATTGAATGGAGCGCCAGTAGACGACTTGATGAGCCCGCATGGCCTAACGCTGCTTCCTTAATTCAGAAACAGCATCAAGGATATGGGGTGTATGAAAGCAGGGCGAAAGGGGGTAACTGATTGTTTGGATGTGCCATCAGCCAGATCATATTGAATGGCGGAGGCTGCTTAGTTGAAGGGGCCGGCCGATGGCCTAATCCTGCTGCACTGCGATTTTCTAGTGTGTCTGTTATATATGACCTTATAAGTGACATTCCATCTCCGGCACTTTAGGGAGTTGTGTGCAAGGAGATGCCGCTGGAGGCCTACTCAAAATATATAACTAGCCTATTCCAGGCCATTGTGCATGTGTTGGTACCTGGGTGAAGGGGGAGTGGAGTGAGAGAAGGGGATGCAATTAACACCAATTCTGCCTCCAGAAGGGTCCACTTCACTCTCCTGGCAGTTTCAGTGTTGTACTGTGGTTGCTATGTCGACGACCGTTACAATGGCACGACCACACGAGGTTAATTGTCTCTTGCTTCAGAATAAACGATTTAATGAGTCTCTTAATCTGGAATAAAGCGGACCACACAGTTATAGAACCATGAAGTTGACATCTACACATTTTAAAGGCACAATTACTTCAGGCACACAAGCCTAGCAATGACGAACACAATAAGAAAATTGCCATTTTGCTTTGACAGAGAATTACTTTTAACACTTTTGCCAAACTCAATGCAGTGGCAGCTTTAATGCTGCTTGATGTATTTATACAGATGTATAAACAGATGCATAGTGAGGCCACGGAAGCACAGCGGTAGGGTTGCTGCCTTGCAGGTCTTGCAGCACCGGAGACCCTGGTTCGATCCAGACTATGGGTGCTGTTTGTACGGAGTTTGTACGTTCTCCTCATGACCATGTGGGTTTTCTCAGAGATCTTCCATTTCTTCCCATGATAATTGCTCATTTCAAAGTTTCCCCCCAGACTAGTTTCAGTAAAAACATGAATCGAGCACTTGAAACAACTACATTTTATTTTACCAAAAGCGCGTCACAGATCACACACTGCACCTATCCCACCGCGGGTTCGATCCTCGCGTCTGCCTGTTCAAGCCCTCTAGGCCTCGCTCATTCAGAGGCACTCCAGAAGTTCACGCGGTTCCGAGCGCTCTTCCAGAAGATCGACGATGAACCTCGTGATCGCGGACTTTTATGTCCCGAGACCTTGTGGGGTCAAACCACATGGGGATGGTCTCTCAATAACCCAATCACAGATATTGATTAACCCCATACATAACAGGCATTTCCCTAAACCAATGATACAACAGTTCAATTCATTGTATTCACAACGGACTTCGAGAGGAAGTCAACTTGGAAATATTTACCCTGATTTACAGAAAACCCAGACAAGGCTCAACACTGCATCCAATGAACGCTTGGAAAAGTCAGACTCTGCATCATTATTTACAACTATTTACAAGGTGTATGTCTGGTTTGCAGCTATCCAATCCATTCTATGCATTTTTCCCCAGATTGACAGGGTTTGCAGAGACTCCCATTCTTTGCTTGCAAATTGTATCTAAGCTCCAGACACTCTGGCACCTCTTCGCAGCGTGTCCCAACTCTGCAGAGAATAATTCCAATCTCCAGCAACCCTGAAACTTAACCCCATTTTGAAGTCCTAGCTGGTCCAATATAGCCAGGATTAACATTCCTTCCTTTTATCATAATGATAAACCATCATTAATGATAACCAAAGTGGCTCAATAATCAGCTAACCAGATATACATAAGTGTGCTTTATATTTCTCATCTATCAGTAACACAAGATGATGATGTTTCCTCTCAGAATCTTCCAAAGCGTCCCGAGTTTTCATGGGCATAACTTTCATGGGCATAACTTCATAAGTTCTGTCTGAGGAGTCTTCACCTCCCGAGTTTTTGTGGGGACTGGTTTACAGAGGGCTAGTATGGACATTGTGGGCCGCATGGATTCTTGGGCTGGCAGCTGAGTCACGCAGGCCTGGTGCGCTGGCAGCTGAGTCACGCAGGCCTGGTGGGCTGGCAGCTCAGTCACGCAGGCCTGGTGGGCTGGCAGCTCAGTCACTCAGGCATGTGGGCTGGCAGCTCAGTCACTCAGGCCTGGTAGGCTGGCAGCCCAGTCACTCTGGCCAAGTGAGAGACTCTGTGATAGAGAAGGGTGAGAGGGTGGAGAATCAATTTTAGACATTTTTCATCTCTTTCTGCCGATCACAGCAAAGAAGGAGGGAAGTCTATCCTGGCCTGGATCTCACAGGGAGCCAATGAAGGGAGGGCGAAAAATACTGGGGTGAGGTTTAATACTTGCCGGGGGAATACTTACTGATGGGCCAAAAAGATTCTTCCTGGGCTAGTACCGGGCAGATGGGCCGAAGGGGATCCTTTAAAAAAAATCTGTGATTGGTACTTTTTCTGGACTTTTCTTGGCCTGGCACGGGCCTTTTTGGCCAAAATGCTCCTTCTGGGCTAATATGGGCATTTTGGGCAAAAGGGACTGGTTTCTAGGCTAATAGGGGCCTCGTGGGCCAAAATGAATGGTTTCAGGCAGGCCAAACAACTCATTTCATTTCATATCCATTTCAATTTCAAGCATAGGACAGGCCAAACAACTCATTTCATTTCCATTTCCATTCCCATTATCATTTCATAGAAACATAGAAAATAGGTGCAGGAGTAGGGCATTTGGCCCTTCGAACCTGCGCCGCCATTCAATACGATCATGGCTGATCATCCAACTCAGTATCCTGTACCTGCCTTCTCTCCATACCCCCTGATCCCTTTAGCCACAAGGGCCACATCTAACTTCCTCTTAAATATAGCCAATGAACTGGCCTCAACTACGTTCTGTGGCAGATAATTCCTGTGACTCACCACTCTCTGTGTGAAAAATGTTTTCCTCATCTCGGTCTTAAATGATTTCCCCCTTATCCTTAGACTGTGACCCCTTGTTCTGAACCTCCCCAACATCGGGAACAATCCTCCTGCATCTTGCCTATCCCAACCCCTTAAGAATTTTGTAAGTTTCTATAAGATCCCCCCTCAGTCTTCTAAATTCTAGTGAGTCCAAGCCAAGTCTATCCAGTCTATCCTCATATGAAAGTCCTGACATCCCAGGAATCAGTCTGGTGAACCTTCTCTGTACCCCTTCTATGGCAAGAATGTCTTTTCTCAGATTTGGAGACCAAAACTGTACGCAATACTCCAGGTGTGGTCTCACCAAAACCCTGTACAACTGCAGTAGAACCTCCCTGCTCCTATACTCAAATCCTTTCGCTATGAATGCTAACATACCATTTGCTTTCTTCACTGCCTGCTGCAGCTGCATGCCTACTTTCAATTTCAATTTCAATTTCACGCACAGGGCAGGCCAAACAACTAATTTTATTTCATTTCCATTTCCATTTCAATTTCAAGCACAGGGCAGGCCAAACAACTAATTTCATTTTCATTTCATTTCATTTCCATTGCAGTTTCAAACACAGGGCAGGCCAAACAGCTCATTGCATTTTCATTTCATTTCCATTTCCATTGCAGTTTCAAGCACAGGGTAGGCCAAACAGCTCATTGCATGTTTATTGCATTTCCATTTCAGTTTCAAGCACAAGGCAGACCAAACAGCTCATTGCATTTTCATTTCATTTCCATTTCCATTACAGTTTCAAGCACAAGGCAGACCAAACAGCTCATTGCATTTTCATTTCATTTCCATTTCCATTACAGTTTCAAGCACAGGGCAGGCCAAACCAGCTCATTGCATGTTCATTTCATTTTCAGTTCCATTACAGTTTCAAGCACAAGGCAGACCAAATGGCTCATTGCATTTTCATTTTGTTTCCATTTCCATTGCAGTTTCAAGCACAGGGAAGGCCAAACAGCTCATTGTATTTTCATTTCATTTTCATTTCCATTGCAGTTTCAAGCATAGGGCAGGCCAAACAGCTAATTGTATTTTCATTTCCATTTCCATTGCAGTTTCAAGCACAGGGCAGGCCCAACAGCTAATTGCATTTTCATTTCATTTTCATTTCCATTGCAGTTTCATCGCCCAGGCTTGCATCCGATCACACATCAGCTGCAAACTAGGATGCATCACACATCAGCTGCAAACTAGGATGCATCACCCATGGTTACTCATGACCGAAGGGGGCCTACTAAGTCCAAAAATGACAATTCCAAGAACAATTTCTTTCCACTTTGTTGATATAAGCCTCTTTACCATCACAGGTTAAACAATTCAAATCCATCAGGCAAATACACATAGGCTCTGCTATTCCCAATACACTTCAATTTCCCCCCTACAGTTAACCAAGTCTGCCCTCCATTTTCTCTTATTTATGTGTGCACTCCTCGCCATGGTAACTAGTTACAATGTTGATTCTCCACTATGTTAGTTCTTTACTCTATTAGCTCTTACTATGTTAGTTTCGTTCTCTGTCTGTTGGTTCTCGCTATATTCTATTGGCTTTGTTCGTTGTCTAGGTATTCTTGCTCTTACAGTTCTCAACTACTGAATAATGTCTTAATCCGGTCTCTCAAATGGAAGTCCTGTTGCTCACAGTTCCTCTTTTGATCATGGTCAATTATATTCCAAGTTACCAGAGTAATTCCATGTTACCAGATCTTCCCAAGTTCCGTGCTTCTTGAGGCCCTTTGAACAATCCTTTCCATCTTTGTCCACCTTTCTGAGAACAATGTCAGTTAATAATCAAACTCCAATTAGTCCTAAGTCAGATTCCACAAGTCTATTCCAAATCTTAAAAATTTTAAAGTCCCTCCAATTCATCACCGTACAATTTCGAGACTGAATTAAAAATGTATAAATTTATTTCTAAAACCCATAATTTAGACGCAATTCAGGTATTCTACTCCAAACCACAGATGACAATTTTATTCCAAATCAGTCCTTTAGAGTGAGGTTTGTCCCATAAGTCATTATAAGTCATCAGTGTTGTTTCTACTCCAAACTAGGGGACTCTATAGCTAGGGGGTCAGATAGGCGATTCTGTGGACACAGTCAGGAGACCCGGATGGTAATTTGCCTCCCTGGTGCCAGGGTCTGGGATGTGTCTGAATGTGTCCAACATATCCTGAAATAGGAGGGAGAGGAACCTGAGGTTGTGGTACATATAGGTACCAATGACATAGGTAGAAAAAGAGAAGAGATCCTGAAAGGAGAATTTAGGGAGTTAGGAGGAGAGTTAAGGAGAAGGACCGCAAAGGTAACAATCTCAGGATTACTGCCTGTGCCACGCGACAGTGAGAATAGGAATGGAGCGAGGTGGAGGATAAATGCGTGGCTGAAGGACCAGTGCAGAGGGCAGGGATTCATGTTTATGGATCATTGGGACCTCAATGGGGAAGGTATGACCTGTACAAAATGGACGGGTTGCACTTGAACCCGAGGGGGACCAATATCCTGATGTGGAGATTTGCAAAGGCTACTGGGATATTCAATATTCAGGAGGGATAATCAGATAGGAAAAGGAGGTGGGGTAGCATTGTTGGTTAGAGAGGAGATTAACGCAATAGAAAGGAAGGGCATTAGCTTGGAGGATGTGGAATCGACATGGGTACAGCTGCGAAACACTAAGGGACAGAAAACTGTAGTGGGAGTTGTGTACAGGTCACCTAACAGCAGTATAGATTGGGTGAATCAAATTGGCAGGGGTGTTGAGGAAGAGGATTTCTTGGAATGTATGCGGGATAGTTTTCTAAACCAACATGTATAGGAACCAATGAGACAGCAGGCTATTCTAGACTGGGTATTGAGTAATGAGGAAGGGTTAGTTAGTAGTCTTCTTGTGCGTGGCCCCTTGGGCAAGAGTGACCATAATTATGGTTGAGTTCTTCATTAGGATGGAGAGTGACATAATTAATACAGAAACAAGGGTTTTGAACTTAAAGAAAGGTAACTTTGAGGGCATGAGATATGAATTGGCCAAGATAGACTGGCAAGTGATTCTTAAAGGGTTGACGGTGGATGTGCAATGGAAGGCATTTAAAGACTGCATGGATGAACTACAATAATTGTTCATCCCAGTTCGGCAAAATAATAAATCAGGGAAGGTAGTGTATCCGTGGATAACAAGGGAAATCAAGATAGTATCAAAACAAAAGATGAAGCATACAAATTAGCCAGAAAAAGCAGCCTACCAGAGGACTGGGAGAACGAGTCCAACAGAGGAGGACAAAGGGCTTAATTAGGAAAGGGAAAATAGATTATGAAAGGAAATTGGCAGGGAACGTAAAAACTGAATGCAAACGGTTTCATACATATGTGAAGAGAAAAAGATTAGTTGAAACAAATGTAGGTCCCTTGCAGTCAGAAACGGGTGAATTGATCATGGGGAACAAGGACATGGCAGACCAATTGAATAACTACTTTGGTTCTGTCTTCACTAAGGAAGACATAAATAATCTGCCGGAAATAGCAGGGGACCGCAAATGAGATGGAGGAACTGAGTGAAATCCAGGTTAGCCAGGAAGTGGTGTTAGGTATTTGAATGGATTAAAGGCCGATAAATCCCCAGGGTTTCTGCATCCCAGAGTACTTAAGGAAGTAGCCCCAGAAATAAAAGATGCATTAATGATAATTTTTTTAAACTCTTTAGATTCTGGAGTAGTTCCTGAGGATTGGAGGGTAACTAATGTAATCCCACTTTTCAAAAACAGGGGTAGAGAGAAAACGGGGAATTACGGACCAGTTAGTCTAACATCGGTAGTGGGGAAACTGCTAGAGTCAGTTATTAAAGATGGGATAGCAGCACATTTGGAAAGTGGTGAAATCATTGGACAAAGTCAGCACAGATTTACGAAAGGTAAATCTTGTCTGACAAATCTTATAGAATATTTCAAGGCTGTAACTAGTGGAGAGGATAAGGGAGAACCAGTGGATGTGTTATATCTGGACTTTCAGAAGGTATTCGACAAGGTCCCACGTAAGAGATTAGTATACAAACTTAGTGCACACGGTATTGGGGGTTCAGTATTGATGCGGATAGAGAACTGGCTGGCAGACAGGAAGCAAAGTGTAGGAGTAAACGGGTCCTTTTCAGAATGGCAGGCAGTGACTAGTACCGCAAGGCTCAGTGGTGGGACCCCAGCTATTTACAATATATATTAATGATTTGGATGAGGGAATTGAATGCAACATCTCCAAATTTGCAGATGACACGAAGCTGGGGGCAGTGTTAGCTGTGAGGCGGACTCTAGGAGGCTGCAAGGTGACTTGGATAGGCTGGGTGAGTGGGCAAATGCATGGCAGATGCAGTATAATGTGGATAAATGTGAGGTTATCCACTTTGGTGGCAAAAACAGGAAAGTAGACTATTATCTGAATGGTGGCCGATTAGGAAAAGGGGAGATGCAACGAGACCTGGGTGTCATGGTACACCAGTCATTGAAAGTAGGCATGCAGGTGCAGCAGGCAGTGAAGAAAGCGAATGGTATGTTAGCATTCATAGCAAAAGGATATGAGTATAGGAGCAGGGAGGTCCTACTGCAGTTGTACAGAGTCTTGGTGAGACCACACATGGAGTATTGCGTACAGTTTTGGTCTCCAAATCTGAGGACTTACATTCTTGCCATAGAGGGAGTACAGAAAAGGTTCACCAGACTGATTCCTGGGATGTCAGGACTTTCATATGAAGAAAGACTGGATAGACTCGGCTTGTACTCGCTAGAATTTAGAAGATTGAGGGGGGATCTTATAGAAACTTACAAAATTTTTAAGGTGTTGGTCAGGCTAGAGGCAGGAAGATTGTTCCCGATGTTGGGGAAGTCCAGAACAAGGGGTCACAGTCTAAGGATTAGGGGGAAATCTTTTAGGACCGAGATGAGAAAAACATTTTTCACAGAGAGTGGTGAATCTCTGGAATTCTCTGCCATGGAAGGTAGTTGAGGCCACTTAATTGGCTATATTTAAGAGGGAGTTAGATGTGGCCCTTGTGGCTAAAGGGATCAGGGTGTATGGAGAGAAGGCAGGTACAGGATACTGAGTTGGATGATCAGTCATGATCATATTGAATGGCGGTGCAGGCTCGAAGGGCTGAATGGCCTACTCCTGCACCTATTTTCTATGTTTCTATGTTTCTATGTTTCTTTCAAAGATGATTAATGTGTCCTTTATTCTCTTTCCTTTTATTCCTCCAGTACCTAGGTGATATAAAAGTTGGGCACTAGGGTAGGTCCTTTTCTTCTTCCTTTCTGATGATGGTGTCGGTTTCTAGTGAGTGGAGATACTGAGGAGCATGTCACTCTGCCTGCTGGCCTTCCCAAATGTCTTAAAGGGTCAGGACAGTATCAATTCTTCCTGCTGGTTACCATTTTCTGGGGAGCTACATTACCTTTCGCTGTCATCGTCTCGTTCTTAGGGGTCTGTGCATTCTTTTACCTCACTTCCCAGATAGTCTCTTGTTGACATACTGTCCTGCAGGCACATTTATACACTTATACATTCAGCTATACATTTATTCAATATTCTCATTTCCCCACTCCCATTTCTCCTGCACAGTAAGTTTCTTTCTTCTCTCCCTGGTGCCATTTCCATTCCTCAGTTGTTATCTCTTCCCCACGCTAGCTACTATGTTTCCCAGTCGTACTTCTTCCTTTAGTGAGGGTTCTCTGAGAGTCAGATTCAATGTATCTTTTCCTGTTTGGAAGGGGTGATATTCCTGTTTAATGTACAGTACTGTTTCTGGGGCCAGGTGAGGACACCTTTTAATTTTATCAGATGGTATTGCTGCTAACTGCCAGGCCAGGGCTACAGAAATGGACTGTTGGAATGTCTGTTCCCCCTGATCCCCTGCCAGTGTCCCCGTTCTCTACCTTCAGGGTCACAGGAGCCTCGGTGCCCTCTTGGAATCCCTCGGTTTCCATGACCCTGTGGCCTCCTTTTCTGCCCCCTTCCTTCCTGATGATACTCTCGCTTGGGACACGACTGACTCCAGTGCCCTAGTCCCCCACAACTAAAACACTGATCAGGCCGAATTGCTCTACAACTTCGCCAGCCTAACCTAGGAAAGGTTGGTTCTGTAAAGGTCTATCCAGGCTTTGCAGTCTTCTCCTCCTTATCCTCATTGGTTCTTATCTCTTTTATTCGGACCACTAATCTTCGTGCTGCCGTTGAACCAGGCTGCCTTGATGTCTGATTATCTGTGGTCTGGGGAACATTTATACCTGATGTGGGCATTTCCCTACAAACACATTGTCTACGGGGAGTTCTTACTAAATTCTCTTCCGTGGTGAATTGTTCGGACACCATAATATTATTATATGACCAATCCATCCATATTCTCCCCTTATCTCACCCCCTGAAAGGCTAATTGTTTTATCCCAGTACTTCAAGAAGGATTATTTTATTCTTTTACTACTGGAATCCCTAATTAATTTCAGCACCCATGTCGATGAAGTCTTCTTTCTAGTTCCTTGGTTTCTCCTATGGACCTCCACCCTTGGGTAATCCTAGGAGATAGAAGATCTCTTCCCGATGTTTCCATGTTAGATTTAAATTTAGGGGGAGGAGCCGAAGTTAACGTTAACTCCTCCTGTGTGCTCCGCTCGCAAACTGCACACGGTGCCTCTGAATTGGGAACATGAGAGTTCTGTGAGGGACACTGCGGCTCCATATCTACTCCAAAGAATTCTGCCCACCCTGCCATGTAATTCCCTTCAAGGTGTGCAGACCCTTTCTCTTTCTTACCCAATTTACCCGATATAATGTCCGTCGGCACCTTCCCTTTAAGAGCCGTTTCAGCAGTCAGACAATATTCCCTCCTGCTCCTGCTGGTTGGCTTATTAATTCTCCTTGTCCCCGCTCTGAAATGTCTTGAGAAGGATCAGTTCTATTATCTTAGGGTGGACAGTAAAACAATTTATTTATTTTTCTTTTAGTGAAGAATACCTTCCACATCTGAATTAACTCTTTTGCTTCTTATTCCCATAATTTTTAACGATTGTCTCTATATACTTTATCCCGATTAAAGACTTTATTCCCCTCAACGGCCAAAGTTGGTCTTTGAAAATTGCAATTAATTTACCCGATAATCCCGAGTCAATCTATGCTTCATTTGGAAGCTCCCCACAAATTATCCTTATCGGGTTTTCCAATCTGTTTGATCGATCCTTCTCAGAGACAATTCCCCATCTCAGAATAATGGACAAAACACAAATTGCAAAATAAAGGTTTCAGACACTAACACCTCCTTCTCTCACTGCACCTCCCAGACTCCAGGGTCAATGGAATCGCTCCTACACAATCGTCAACGATCTTTCCAATTCACACCCACTCCAGCAATCACCTCCTTTGAACTATCTCCGAATCACTCCTGTTTAATTATTCAAACCACTCAATCCTATTCAGTCTCTCCCAACTCTCTTATCAGTTAAATCAAAATCGCTGCATTCAATTCCAAACTTTCAAACAACTCCCACTCAGTCTCTCACGCAGCAGTCTCTCTCGCGCTTAATTAACTTTAAGTTGTCACAAACAAACTAACCCAAACTACACTAACAAGACTATAATTAAGAATGAAAATATTCCTCCGATTATCCAAAACACACCCCAATATAAATTATAAGCATTCAGTAAAGCCCACTCTAATTAATCCTCCTCGCAGCGCAATCAATCAGCAGGATGACTCCTCCCCCAATGCAGCGATCGAAGGCGTACAACCCATGAAACCACGCCATTTCAGATTCTTACAAAATAATCTTAAACAAATACGAATATCTAAATTAAACACTATGAATATTTAACTTAAACACACTCTCGCTTCAAGTTTTAAATCTGTAAACACTCGCACAAGCAGCAACACAATGACCATTCACGGACTTAACACAATCTAAATCTTAACTTTTAATTATTCCAAATTTATTTACTTACAGAGAATATTTACAAAATCCAGATCCTATAACAATACGGAAAGCTATTTTTTACAATTTACAAAATGAATTAAAGCACTAGCACACAACTCGCGAACACTCGATCTCGACGTCGTGTCACGCTGGTATCACGTAGTGAACCTCTCCCTCTGATACCGAAGATTTTCCCCTTCCTAGTTTACTCTTTGCTGAGGGGTACTATTCCCTAACTGATTACTTTTCCTCCCGATTGTTACTATCCCTCTGCTTAGAATGTTACTATCCCTCTGCTAAGATAGGGGGACCTCCATCCCTCCTCTCTAGGTTCAACAGAATTAGGGGTACCCATCGCTATTCGGATTACTTTTCGTCAAGTAGGGAGGCTCCCGTCTCTCAGGTACTAATCAACAATCGACCAGAGGGTTACTATTCACTGTTGATCAGCCACTATTTGGAATCGATCACGGACATGCACCAACTTCGAAGTTCTATATACAGCAATTCGAATCCCACCTTACGCAGAATTTCAATATGAAATCCAGTATGTGGAAATTTCGCTGCAAATATAGACTCAAACTCAATCTCCTAATTTTTAGTGCGTATCTTTCTTACGACGCATGCTCTCGAATCAGCCAATGTATACTTAGTTTATCCAAGCTCGGTGCCTTCTCGAGGCTCCTCGTCCATCACTTCAGGAAGAGACTCAGATACCTACACACAGGCACACCCTCTGCTAAGTACCGAGGATCCAGAGCCTAGCCGCTTCGCGCTGTGAATTATCGATGCCGTTTTTCAAAGCGCACCTTTTCAATTCCCACTCCCGACAGTGATCCGATTGAAGGCGAGACCTGTCTTTTAATACCCCACCAATTTGGATACCAAGTCTAACCCTGGGCCACTCCTCACCCGATGAAGCATGTTTGGCTCTCGTTAAAGGCATCTGCAGTCTGCAGTTTTGGGCCTCTAACCCAAGAAAGGGCCACTAACCCAACCCCACCGGGGCCTCTAACCCCAGCCTGGTTTTATGGGCCTCCAACCCAAAGGCATGCTAACCACTCCCTCGTGCTTGCTAGACATTTGTAATGACCTCGATTAGACCCTTTCCCAAGCCCGCGAATGGTCGATCCGCTCCGACTCACTAAGTGACGAAATTCAATGCGGAAACCGCACAGTGGGCCCAATCTCTGCACTTGTGATCAAAACAGCTCAACATCTTTGATCGCAAACTTGTGTTTGGGGGTCTTTTGAGATACCGGATGAGCCCACAATGATAATTGCTCGTTTCTAAGCTTCCCCCCAGTCTAGTTTCAGTGAAAACAATGAATTGTGCACTTGAAACAACTAAATTTGATTTTACCAAAAGCACGTCACAGATCGCACTGTACCTATCCCACTGCGGATTCGATCCTCACATCTGCCTGTTAAAGCCCTCTAGGCCTCTCTCAGACAGAGGCACTGCAGAAGTTCACGCGGTCCCGAGCGCTCTTCCAGACGATCGCCGCTGTGCCTCGGGATTGCGGACTTTTATATGTCCCAGGACCTCGAGGGGCCGAACTACATGGGGGTGATCTCTCAATAACCCAATTGCAGATATCGATTAACCCCATACATAACAGGCATTTCCCTAACCCAATACATTGTATTCACAACGGACTTCGAGAGGAAGTCAACTTGGAAACATTTACCGATTTAAAGAAAACCCAGGCAAGGCTCAACACCTTTTCCAATCAACACTTGACAAAGTCAGACTCCGTAACAATATTTACAACTATTTACAAGGTGTATGTCTGGTTTGCAGCCATCCAATCCATTCTACGCATTTTGCACCAGATTGACAGGGTTTGCAGAGCTTCCCATTCTTTGCTTGCAAATTGTATCTACGCTCCAGACACTCTAGCACCTCTTCGCAGCGTGTCCCAGCTCTGCAGAGAGTAATTCCAATTTGACCAAATCTCCCAGCAACTCTGATACTTAATCCCATTTTGAAGTCCTAGCTGTTCCAATATAGCCAGGATTAACACCCACACTCCAAAGACATACAGATATGTAGGTTAGTTGGCTTCGTGTATGTGTAGGTTGTCCCTAGTGTGTGTAGGATAGATGTTAATGTGCAGGGATCGCTGTTCGGTGGGGCAAAGGGTCTGTTTCCACTCTGTATCTCTAAAACTTAACAAAAAAATGTCAATATATTGGTAAATTGATTAGGAGTAAAAAAATCAGTGTGATAAGTTGATCAATGAGTGTGCAAAATGTAAAGGGAAGAGAGGAAGTCCAATATTGCATAACCTTAAGACACTTCCAAAATACCTTAGAGGCAATAAAAAAAAAATGTTGGAGAGATTAGACGTGTCACATAGGAAATTTAGCATATATTTTGGATAGAAGATTCCACAAACAACAATGAGGTAATTTTCCCAGGGATGTTTTCCCAAGGAATTGTGAATTCAAGCCATCATATAAAAATACGATCCCCTTACCTGGTCTCCGATATCTTGGGGCTGGTTACCAACGGCGACTCGGGCGATACCCGGCAGGTCTATCAGAGTCAGGTCAGGGACATTGGTGGATTCAACTTCGAGGCTGATTAGTTCATGGCTGATTCCCACTCCCTGCCCTGCAATACTGTTCTGGGCTGGAAACAGGAAAGAAGTGAAAACATATGAAGTCAGATGTTCTGTCGTCCTCAAGTTGACAGCAGGGTCGAGCAGAAGACTCGCTTGTTCCAGGGTCCCTGGGGACGTCTTCTACTGGGATACTGTGTTCCAGTTCTTTGGTGCGGATGAAATCGCTATGGGTTTACCGATGTAAACAGCCCGACAGGATAAGGTCATTAGTGATAGGAGCAGAATTAGGTAATTCGGCCCATTAAGTCTACTCCGCCATTCAATCATGGCTGATCTATCTCTCCCTCTGAACCTCATTCTCCTGCCTTCCCCCCATAACCTGACACCCGCTCTATTCAAGAATCTGATCTATCTCTGCTTTACAAATATCCATTGACTTGGTCTCCACAGCCTTCTGTGGCAAAGAATTCCAGATTCACCAACCTCTGACTAAATAAATTTGAAGGTTTAAATTTTCTTCATTTAGGAAAATGTGTAATAATTTAAAAAAAAGCAACTTTGATATATGGTTTGTAGTTAGTTGCGATTACATTTAGTGCAAGAAATTGTTAGCAATCTTTCAAAACAAATCTTTGCAGCGTTATATTTGAATCACAATTCATCATTCATCATCGATCCACAACATGTCTTACACAGCAATGCTTTCGAACATACCTTTGAGAATTTCTTGTTCCACCTCAGCTGCACTACTGAGCTTGTTCGAATAATCCTTGTAGCTGATTTTCCCCTTCCAAACATTTGCTTTTTTGACATTTTTTAACTTCAATTCAAGTGGGCATCTTGTTACAATTCCTGTTGCAATAAAAACGTTACCAGACGTCATTTTAGAGAATGTTTTTGAGAGATATTGTCAGAACAATCCAGTGCAATCAATAATAATAATAATAATAATCAGATTTCAATCTATTCATAGAACATAGAAAATAGGTGCAGGAAAAGGCCATTCGGCCCTTCTAGCCAGCACCGCCATTCAATATGATCATGGCTCATCATCCACAATCAGTACCCTGTTCCTGCTTTCTCCCCATATTCCATGATTCCATTAGCCCTAAGAGCTACAGTGGCTTGCAAAAGTATTCATACCCCTTGAACTTTTCCACATTTTGTCACGTTACCACCACAAACGTAAATGTATTTTATTAGGATTTTATGTGATAGACCAACACAAAGTGGCGCATAATTGAGAAGTGGAAGGAAAATGTTACATGGTTTTCAAATCTTTTTAGAAATAAAAAACTGAAAAGTGTGGCGTGCAAAAGTATTCAGCCCCCTTTACTCTGATACCCCTAAATTAAATCCAGTGCAACCAATTGCCTTCAGAAGTTACCTAATTAGTAAATAGAGTCCACTTGTGTGTAATCTTATCTCAGTATAAATACAGCTGTTCTGTGAAGGCCTCAGAGGTTTGTTAGAGAACATTAGTGAACAAACAATGTTCCTTGGGCATCATGAAGCCCAAGGAACACACCAGACAGGTCAGGGATAAAGTTGTGGGGAGGTTTAAAGCAGGGTTACGTTATAAAAAAAATCCCAAGCTTTGAACATCTCACGGAGCACTGTTCAATCCATCATCTGAAAATGGAAAGAGTATGACACAACTGCAAACCTACCAAGACATGGCCGTCCACCTAAACTGACAGGCCGGGCAAGGAGAACATTGAGAAGCAGCCAAGAGGCCCATGGTAATTCTGGAGGAGCTGCAGAGATCCACAGCTCAGGTGGGAAATTCTGTCCACAGGACAACTATTACTCGTGCACTCCACAAATCTGGCCTTTATGGAAGAGTGGCAAGAAGAAAGCCATTGTTGAAACAAAGCCATAAGAAGTCCCGTTTGCAGTTTGCCACAAGCCATGTGGGGGACACAGCAAACATGTGGAGGAAGGTGCTCTGGTCTGATGAGACCAAAATTGAAGTTTTTGGCATAAATGCAAAACGCTATGTGTGGTGGAAAACTAACACTGCACATCACCCTGAACACACCATCCCCACTGTGAAACATGATGATGGCAACATCATGCTGTGGGGATGCTTTTCTGCAGCAGGGACAGGGAAGCTGGTCAGAGTTGATGGGAAGATGGATGGAGCCAAATACAGGGCAATCTTGGAAGAAAACCTGTTAGAGTCTGCAAAAGACTTGAGACTGGGGCGGAGGTTCACCTTCCAGCAGGACAATGACCCCAAACAGCCAGAGCTACAATGGAATGGTTTAGATCAAAGCATATTCATGTGTTAGAATGGCCCAGTCGAAGTCCAGACCTAAATCCAATTGAGAATCTCTGGCAAGACTTGAAAATTGCTGTTCACAGATGCTCTCCATCCAATCCGACTGAGCTTGAGCTATTTTGCAAAGAAGAATGGGCAAAAATTTCAGTTTCTAGATGTGCAAAGCTGGTAGAGACATACCCCCAAAAAATTGCAGCTGTAATTGCAGTGAAAGGTGGTTCTACAAAGTACTGACTCAGGGGGGCTGAATACTTTTGCACGCCACACTTTCAAGTTTTTATTTGTAATAAAATTTGGAAACCATGTATCATTTTCCTTCCACTTCACAATTATGCAGCACTTTGTGTTGGTCTATCACATAAAATCCCAATAAAATACATTTACGTTTGTGGTTGTAACGTGACAAAATGTGGAAAAGTTCAAGGGGTATGAATACTTTTGCAAGCCACTGTATATCGAACTTACTCCTGAAAACATCCATTGAATTGGACTCCACTGCCTTCTGTGTCAGAGAATTCCACAGGTTCACAACTCTGGGTGAAAATGTTTTTCCTCATACTATCTGTGTTAAAAGACCATCTTAACAGAACAATAAGTTAATCCGATGACAGAAAATAATGGTACTTGTACAATTGTATTATCATTTATTGTATATTTATTTGTTTGCTACTGAAATAATGGGCCTCTTAAGCTGCAGCAAGTTAAGAATTTCATTGTGTAGGAAGGGGCTGCAGATGCTGGTTTACACCGCAGATAGACAAAATATGCTGGAGTAACTGCAGGACAGGCCGCATCTCTGGATAGAAGGAATGGGTGACATTTCAGGTCGAGACCCTTCTTCAGACTCAACAATTTCATTGTTATCTTGCCAGTATATATGACAATTAAATATTCTTGACCCTTGATAGATGGTGCAAATAATGATAAGTGCAAAGCTGGCCTATTACAAAATGCTGGAGTATCTCAGCAGGAAAGGCAATATTTCTGGAGAAAATGGAAAGGTGACGTTTTGGGCTGGGACCTTTCTTCAGACTTATTGTTGGGGGGAGGGAGAGAGAACTGGAACCAAGGAAAGACCAGGACAAATCAGTGCCAACAAATCAGATCACCTTAGTGCGGGAGGTTCCCAATAGGCTGATTGTTGGCTAGGGTCCCAAGACGGATATACCATTGTGGACCGTTGAACTTGTCATGTTCTTCAGAGACAATTAAAAATAATTGTTCTAGAGATTTGACTTGTAGTGGAGGAAATTCAGTAAATAATTTGGATACAAGATTCCACAGAAAACAATGGGCAATTTTCCTAGGGATTTTTTCGTATAAGCAGTGAATTTAAACCATCAGATAGCGATAAGATTTCATTACCATTTCATTAAGGGTGGCACAGTGGTGTAGCAGCAGAGCTATTGCCTTACAGCGCCGGAGACCCGAGTTCGATCTGACCACGGGTGTATGTCTAGACAGAGTTTACATGTTCTCCCCATGACCTGCGTGGCTTTTCTCAGAGATCTCTGGTTTCCAAAGACGTACAGGTTTGTATGTTTCTTGACTTGGTATAAACGTAAACTTCTCCCTAGTGTGTGTAGGATAGTGTTAACGTGTGGGGATCGTTGGTCAGGCCGGACTCAGTGGGCCAAAGGGCCCGTTTCCGTGCTGTATCCCAAAGCTAAACTAAACCTGGTCTCCAATATTACAATTAAGTGATTAAGACACTTCCACAGAATATTAGAGGAAATTAAAAAACAAAACATTGGAGAGATTAGGCTTGTAGTGTAAGAAAATCACCATACATATTTGGAAAGATAAAATGATAGTAAAAAGCCAGGTGATTTGTGTTCTATCAAAAAATATAGGCCTATCAGTGTCTAATTTAATTAATCAGTCTGAAGAAGGGTTTAACCGATCAGTCTGAAGAAGGGTTTCGGCCCGAAAAGTTGCCTATCTCCTTCGCTCCATAGATGCTGCTGCACCCGCTGAGTTTCTCCAGCATTTTGTGTACCCTCTAATTTAATTAAGATGGCTTATAACCGTTCCCACCTTGTGGTGCCCAAGCCCGTTTTGATGAGGTAGACTTCCTGTGTGCCTTTGCAGTGTTACCTTTGAACACAAAAGGATATAAATTCCTAAACAATTAATTATTGACTCCAACTGTCTCTTACCACTCCCTCTGGGAAAGGCCACTCCTGAGAGCGCCTCCAACACTGAGCTCTTCCCAGAGCTCTGGTCACCAATCACTGCAATGGCTGGAAGTCCGAGATCCTTATCCACACCAAATCCTCTCAGAGAATCAATGAGATCAATGCATGGTCGTACCTCCTGCTCGTAATGAATGGACAATGGGGTATCCATTGCCTGGAGAGAGGAGAGAGAGAGAGAGAGATAGGACATCTTCCAGAACTGAGCAAATCTACCATCCAAGTCATTGGTGACCTTCGGATAATCCTTGATCGGACTTGGCTGGCTTTACCTTGCACTAAACGCCCTAATCATTTATCTATGTGCTGTGAATGACTCGATTGCAATCATGCATTGTCTTTGTGCTGACTGGTTAGCATGCAACAAAAAGATTTTCACTGTACCTCAGTGGACGTGACAATAAACTAAACTGGAACTTAATCGGAAACTAGATCTCATTGTAGTTTTCAGAAAATTAAGTCACTTGCCTTCAATGAAATGATTCTTTGTTCTTTCTGTGCTTGTTGTGCTGCTGGCACGCCAAATGCAGCCATCCAGACCTCCTTCTGCAAGCCAGTCTTTGTGGGGTTAGTAAAGTCTCCATTATGGACCGGAATGTCGTGAGGACCATTGGCTACTTCCGCTGGTAAAAAAGGCTCCATGGGAAGAGGATTTGTCTGCGCCAAATATGTAATTTCCTTTACCTCCTAAAATAAAAAAAAAAGCAACTTCATAGCTCTACATCCAGTCGCTGATGTTGACCGACCAATCAAGCAAGTCTAGTCCACATTTAATCCCCCCCCCTTTCCCTCCCCCCCTATAATGATGCCGACGGGCTCCGATGACATCTCCGGCAAGACCAGCATTTAATGCTCATCCCTAACTAGCCGCAGACTTTCGAAGATAGAGACAAAATTCTGGAGTAACTCAGCAGGACAGGCAACATCTCTGGAGAAAAGGAATGGATGACGTTGCGGGTTGAGATTCTTCCTCACACTTCTTCTTGTCGAGTCCACACACAAGATTAGAAGTTACTAGACCAAGTGCAGACCCGCTGGGTCTGGTCCCTGAATGTTATTCAGTACCCGAGTACGGGGGAGGAGGGGGGGGTGGTGGGAGTGGTGGAAGTGAAATCGGGAGCTGAATCGGCAGGGAAAAAAAGAGGCCATGGGGGAAAAAAATGGCGGCGTTTTTGGAGGAAAGCGGGCTGTAGAAGCTGCAGTTATGGTGCCTGGCCAGCAGGAGGCCAGAAAATGAGTGAGTGTGTGTGGGGGTGGGGGAGGGTGTGAAGGATTTTATTTTAAAAAGTGTACATAAAAATGTCTAAATGTAATGAGGAGTAAATGGGTGAATGTAAAAGTGTAATGTGTAGCAAAATGGACACACAGAGTTTTAATAGTAAATATTGATAGGTTCAGCCTAATCTTGTGTGTGGGCTCGATAAGTAGTCGACTTCTTGGCATCTGCAT
The DNA here is from genome assembly GCA_035221665.1 of Okamejei kenojei. Taxonomy (NCBI): domain Eukaryota; kingdom Metazoa; phylum Chordata; class Chondrichthyes; order Rajiformes; family Rajidae; genus Okamejei; species Okamejei kenojei. The sequence goes on from CM069142.1 coordinate 59,263,538, forward strand.
ACAGTGGGGTCTTGCACTTCTCGTGCTTCTTGTGGTGGTGGAAAGATTGGTAAAAACAGGGCCGTGACGTGAACTCTCTTTCCTTGACCCTGATGACAGAGGAGCACGCAGGAAAGAGATAGAATGTAGTCAGAGACAGTAAGACTGGTAGGAGAACTGGGAAGGAGGAGGGGATGGAGAGAGAGGGAAAGCAAGGGCTATTTGAAGTTAGAGAAGTCAATGTTCATACCGCTGGCATGTGAGCTACCAAAGCAAAATATGAGATGCTGTTCCTCCAATTTGTGCTGGGTCTCACTCTGACAATGGAGGAGGCCCAGGACAGAAGGGTCAGATTGGGAATGGGAGGGGAGTTAAAGTGCTGAGGAACCAGAAGATCAGGAAGGTTATGCCGGACTGAGCAGAGGTGTTTAGCGAAACAATCGCCGAGCCTATGCTTGGTCTCACGATATACAGGAGTTGACACGTGCAACACGTGGAACGTGAGGACAAGGGAGACTCTGCCCTTGTTACGAATGGGAGAGGGGGAGCAAGAGTGGAGCTGTGGGATATCGAGGAGACCCTAATGAGAGCCTCATCTAAAATGGAAGGGGGGAACGCCTATTCCCTAAAGAATGAGGACATCTCCGATGACCTGGTATGGAAAACCTCATCCTGGGAACAGATTCTTGCTGAAAAAGACACCCATCACCCTCCTTCGGAGGCGTGGTGACACAAGGCCGCAAGGAGGCCTGCGCTGGCGGCCGCAATGGTGGAGCCAAGCACCGAGTTCTGGCTGAACAGCATCCTGCGCAAAGCCGCCAGCATGGCCGCGCACCTTCTGTGTCTGGGCTTCACTGTCGGGATGGGGGTTGTCAGTAGGCCGGGGGTGAGTGAGTATGATTTTTGAGCCACCGCCTTCAGGACAGTGCCAAGGCAATGGTCGTAGGTGTGCCGTTCTTGAGCGCATGTAACTAGGGGCCAGTGCTCCGGGTGACGTAATCAAAGGGGCGGGATCCTTGTGTACATGTGATTTGATGCCCGCCATCCGGGGCTGGATCCATGTGTACACCTCGTGATAGATGTGCCCCGCCATCTGCTCACAGACATGGGTCCTGGCCCATATGCAGAACAAGGTTGCCAACCCCTGATATAGATCATGTTAAGGCCTTTAAAAGGCCCTGCATGGTAGGCTAATCTGGCTGGTTAGAACACATGGAATCCAAGGTGAGCTCGTCAATATTGGATTCAAAATTGATTTGGAGGAAGGAGTCATATGTGTATTGTGGAGGATTGTTTTACTGATTGGAAGCCTGGGATCAGTGGAATGTCATTGGGTATCCGCGCTGAGTCCACCCTGGTCTGTTATCCCCATTAACTATTTGGATGAACAACGTAGTTAACATTGTTAGCAGATTTGCAGATGACACCAACATTGGAGGATTATCAGACAGTGAGGAAGGATGTCTACGTTTACAACAGGATGAAGATCAGTTGGGAAGGTAGACCAAGCAATGGCAAATTTAATTTAACACTGGCAAGAGCGAGGCATTGCACTTCAGCATGTCAAACAAGGGCAGGGCTTGCACAGTGTACAGGTTCGCTGAAAGTGGCTGTTCAAGTGGACAGGGTGGTACAGTTCAGTTTATTGTCACATGTACTGAGGTACAGTGTAAAGCTTTTGTTGCGTGCTAACCAGTCAGCGTAAAGGCAATATATGATCACAATCAAGCAACTTATTGTGTATAGATACATAAGGGAATTGCGTTTAGTGCAAGGTAAAACCAGTAAATTCAGATCATATATAGTCCGAGGTTCATCAATGAGGTAGATAGTAGTTCAGGACTGCTCTCTAGTTGTGGTAGGTTGATTCAGTTGCCCGACAACAGCTGGGAAGAAACTGTTACTGAATCTGAGGTGTGCGTTGTCACACTTCTATACATTTTGCCTGAGGGGAAGAGGGGGGGGGGGGGGGAGGGAAGAGGGAGGGTCCAGGGTGCGAATCATCCTTTGTTCTGCTGCTGGCCTTCACGAGGCAGCGTGAGGTGTAAATGGAATCAATGGAAGTGACATTGGTTTGTGTGATTGTCTGGGCCCAGTTCTGATCACTCGGCTGTAGTAAGGATGTCGTTAAGTTGAAATGGGTGCAGAAAGGATTTACCATGAAGTTACCGCAGTTATATTTAGGGGCTTGATAGACTGGACATTTTTTTAGAACATAAGATGCTGAAGGGTGACCTTATTGAAGGGCGTGAAACTGTAAAGGATTCTAAAATTAGAGGGCAAAAGCATAAGATGGTGGTTCAGCATAAGCAAAAGAGATTTAGGAGGCAGTGACCTCAGGGGCAACATTTTCACATGGTGGGTAGTCTGTATTAGGAATGAGCTGTCAGACAAAGCAAGAGGCAGAAACATTAATAACTTTCAAGACATTTGGACAGATTTATGGAAAGGAAGGGTTTTGAGGGATAGTGGCCAAATGGTGGTAAATGAGACTATCCCAGAATGCCAACTTGATTAGCATGGACACATTGGGCCAATGGGCTATATTTCCCCAGAGACTTTCTGGTCACTTTACATAAAACATATCACGTGAGTTCACCCTACAGTGAGTGTCGGTGCATTTGTTAGTGCTCAGAACACTTGATTAGCACGGGTATCAGGAGAAGGCAGGAGAATGGGGTTAGGAGGGAGAGATAGATCAGCCATGGTTGAATGGCAGAGTGGACTTGATGGGCCGAATGGCGTAATTCTGCTCCTATCATGTATGACCTTATGAACACAAAGATGTCACATTTGTTTCACAGTTTTTCATCTTTCACCTTCCAAGTTCAGAAAGCAGGAGGAGGTGAAAGGAGACAAAATGACATTACTCTGCAAAAGAAAGATGCAAAGTGCTGAAGTAACTCAGCGGGTCAGGCTGCATCTCTGGGGGGGGGGGGGGGGGGCATGAATGGGCCATGTTTCCGGGTTGGGACCCTTCGTTAGATGGGACTGTAGTTAGCGGTCACTGTGCGTGAACATCTGGAAGAGAGGACAACATCAGGCAAGTGACATAGGAAGGAATTGCAGATGCTAGTTTAAACCAAAGACACACAAAATGCTGGACAGGCAGCATCTCTGGATTAAAGAGATGGGTGATGTTTTAGGTCAAGACCTTCCTTCAGACAAGTGCTAGATGGATAGAGGTGAGGTGAGGGGCACAAGATTGGACAAAGGCCAGAGATGAATAGGAGACAAAAAGCTGCAGGATAAGGAGAGAACAGGTTCAAAATTTGACGTCCATTGCGTTTATTGGACATGAAGGTACCTGGAATTCTTCCTGAATTCCTCCGGATGAATAGGGTTTTCCCGTTCGGTGATGCTTTACTTTCTTTCTTACGGAGTTCGTGGTCATTTTGCAGTTAATCTGTGGAAATTATTAGTTTTTTGTTTCAATTTTTTTCAATTACAGATGGAGTTATTGTAACGATCTCAAAGTCAATAGATTTTTTACTCGCTCGGAGGTCACGTGAGTGGGTACTACGTGAATAGAAGCCCGACAGCCGTTGGCTGCGTCATGACGTCAGACGCTGGTGCAGTCGGCCGGTTGGAGCAGGCGCTCCTCCTCATGAGAGCGGTAAGTTTAAGTTTTAAACCGGCGGGTTATACGAAGAGCTGGAGAATTTAGCATGGGTGCAGCAGCATATCTAAGGAGCGACGTTGCTGGTCGAGACCCCTTCTCGCGCTCAGACTTCACCCCTCGACGTCTCCAGCATTTGCAGTTCTTCGTCGTTAAACAAGTTTAAAGAGGTAAGGCTTATTTGAAAAAAAAAAAAATTTACCAAATTCCATTTTCGTGCGACGGTTTTTGGGGTTCTTAGAGAAATGTTGCAGGAAAGTGAGAACGGTGTCGGCGAGGCGCTCCGGGGGGTAGAAAGGAAAAGTGGCAGGAGAGTGTTGAGATGGAGAGCCCGTCTGGTACACCTGGTCCGGGTGCTGGCTACACAGGCCAGTGTTGCGGGACCCACTGCCGGGGGGCAGTGGAGGCTTATCAGTAGGGTAGGAAGGCCACGGGCAAGTCTTCTGTGGCCGTAAATGAGTCGGGCCTGGAGGTTTATTCCCTCGCCTAGAGATGTCCCGTTTGACGCCAGGCTCTCTCTCCCACGTCGAGATTCTATTACAAAAGAATGCTTGACAGGGACCAGCTCTGTGAGGGGAGAAGTGGTGCCCCAAGCCAGGCTGATGGAGAGCTTGTGCTCAGCACAGCACCCTGTTTCAGGGCTGCAGAACTATCTCCTGCCTGTGAGGAGGATGTTCTATCAGTGCAGTTTGCTGACACTGATTCTATGCTGGGGGATGAGAGCAGTAAAGGTTGTCGCGGTTTTGGAGTCAATCGAACATTGCTGGAAGCTTTGCTGAGTGCAGGAAAGGCGATTGACTGTATGAAATGGCCGAATAAGCCATTCAGAGAATATGCTCCTCCCACCAGTTACAGGGAGCTTATGGATGAAGTAGCAAAAAAACTATAAAGCTGTCCTGTAATTGTGATCTCCTGAAGGGTCACGTACGCTCGTGGTTTAAGCACCGTGCAAATTTGGTCATAGATGGGAGTTGCCTGCTAGGGTTGTTGATCCCAGGGAGGATGAAGTGGTTAAAAAAGTGCTTAAACTGTTGTCAGCAGGTATTACAGCTGTGGTGAAAGTTATTGATAGACAAACGATATGGTTGAGAAGCACACCAGGATGAACTGGGGACTCCTTTGTATAATGCATTTGTTTGAAGAGAGAAATTAAATAATATCGTAAGGGAGGGCCGCTATTTAGGCCTGTGCTAACCGAATTTGGCGAGGATTTTTGTTTATTGTTGGGGCAAACCGACCAGTGTACCACCACACGAAATCTGTTTATGTTTGGTGGCGTGTAACCTTGCAAAAAGGGTCAAAGACTGTCATGAGGTTGGTTCGCTCATAACCATGCCCTCATTAAGGCCAGGTGGAGTGAGCAAGGCCAAGATAAGAGAAAGTTCTCTACAATTGAATCCAGGACAAACAGAGGGCCGCAAGGGAAAGATGCTGGCTGGTAAGGAAATAATCATTGACAGACAATGAATTAACTGATGTTCCTGTTCAAATTGTGGGAAGGTTTTTATTAAAAAATTGTCGTTCTCAAACATTGGGCAGCGCTCTAGTTGACATCAGATTAGTTCATACTTAGTGTATTGAAGGGGTGAAAAAATTGGATTTTACTATAAGGACAGTCTACCTAATCAACATTTTGCCTAGTCGTAAACCTATTTTTCAGATGAGGAAAATGTGCTTATTCAAGCAAGAGATTCAGTCGTTACATAAGAAAGGGGTAAATTGAGCCTTCTGTCTATCAAAGTCAACAATTTCTGTCAAGTATATTTCCCAGATCTAAAAATGACTGGGGGATGTAGAATTATTCTGGATTTATCGAATTTGAACAAATTTGTTTGTTATTAGGCATTTCAAAATGGAGACCTTTACCACGGGCAAACATCTAGTGTCCAAAGGGTATTATATGGCAACCATTGTTTAAAGAATGCGTATTACGCAGTGTTTTAAAAAAATATTCCATGTGATGATAGAAGATATTTGAAATTTATTTGGATGACTGAGCTGTGGCAATTCAGGACATTGCCGAATGGATTAACTTCAGCTCCTAGATTATTTTACTAATTTGGTAAAACCTGTGTTAGCATTACTTAGAGCTCAGGGGCATGTGGTAATGGCCTATTTAGATGATATTCTGATTGTTGGAAAGACTCATGCTGAAACTCAATCATCAGTTTTCAGTTGTTAAAATCACTTTTGAACAAAATGGGATTTGTTATTCACCCAGATAAAATCTAAATTATCACCAGTCCAAATTATTGATTATCTGGGATTTACCATTAATTCCAAATCACATGCTGGTAACTTTGCCCAGGGAATATTGAATCAGTTAATTGAGGACTGTGTTAATCTCGTTGGAGAACAACAGCCTTCGATTAGACAAGTAGCCAGTTTTATTGGGAAAGTTGTTGCAGCCTTTCCAGCACGCGTTTGCAGTATGGTCCTCTGCATTATCAACAATTACAACCATCAAAGGAACAGGCACTGAGAATACAAAGGGGCCATTTTTGATAGGCCTATGCAGTTGTCAGCTGGGGGGGCAATTGGCTGACATTACAATGGTGGATAGTACATGTTTCAAAAAAATTAAGGAAGGTTTTGGTGGAAATCACCGTCACTGATATTACAACACTGATGTAAGTGCACTGGGTTGGGGTGCTGCAACAGATATGTCTTCTAGTTGTGGAGGCAGATGGAATGTGGATGAGACATCGCTTCCTCAATTAAGAGGGATAATTAAATTATTTAGAGTTTGTTGGACACCTGGTATGGGCTCAAAAGCTTGCTTGGTTCTACAAGGAGGGATGCATGTGCAGGGTCAGATTGACAATACCACAGCAGTGGCATATGTAAACCACATGGGTGGAGTTAAGTCACAGTCTTGTGATAGACTGGCTAAACAGATTTGGGAGAGCTGGTGTATTGACCAAAATATCTGGCTTTCCAGCACTTTATTTGCCAGTAGGAGAGAGGTCACGTCAGTTTAATGACAAACATTGAATGGATGTTAAATCAGGATGTATTTAACCAAAATGAATTGATCAGTATGCATTGCCAGATATTGACTTTTTTGCATCTCGATTAAATCATCAGTTTGACCTAGATATGTTTCATGTAACCAGATCTTGGGGCAGTAGCAGTGGATGCATTTTCGCTGCATTGGGGGAGGAATGTTGTGTATGTATTTTCCTCCATTCTGTCTCATCAGCAGTTTGTTTGCAAAAGATCAAGGAGAGGACTCCGCTTCAGGGGTTATTGGTAGTGCCAGATTGGCCTACACGAGCATGGTTTCCCATTGTTATTACAAATGGCTAGGGAGCCTTACATGCTTATGCCCAAGAATAAAAATCTACTGGTTAAATCCAGTCACTGGGGGATAACATCCTTTATATGGATTTTTTTTTTTCGTATTGATCTGTTAATTTGCAGATTTTAAGGAGGCCATACCTGGGGAGAAGGGGAACTGTGTCTATCGGGACTGTGGATGTTCTCACGTCGGCCTGCAGGGATAGTACACAGCAGCAATGTATCACCTTATATAATGAAGTTGGTGTGGGCAATTCTGCCTACAGCAGAATATTGTATATCACACAAGTCTGCAGGGGCGATCACGGATGTATTGGAGTTTGTCAACTCTTTATTTTGACCAAAAAAATTAAGTGTACAGTGCGATTAATTTCAGCCAGAAGTGCTCTGTCTTCTGTCTGTTTACTATGTGATGCAGAATTGCATGCCTACAGTAGGGACACATTTCCGTTAGTTTCACGATTTCATGAAGGAGAAGTTTTTTCAATTTTAATCCTCCTAAACCCAGGTATGCCGGTGGTAGGAATGTGAGAAGTGAGGTTTTTATGGTTCTTCGCCAGGTGGGCTCCGGTTACAAAAACTATCAGTAGCCAAATTATCTATGAAGGTGGTTCATGCTCATGGCGTTGGTTTCAGCTCAACGAGTACAAACGTTGCAAAAGCTATGGCTAGATAGAATGCATGTGGGTCGGCTGATCCATTATATTTTATGTCTATGATTTGCTTAAACATACTTAATAGAAGAGGCATGACAGGATGTAAAAAAAGGAAAAAATTGTGTTTTCAGCATACCCCGCAGATGATCGCTTCTGTGTAGTCTCACATTTATCTCGTACATTGAGATTACTAAACCTATGAGGGAACAGAGTTGGCTTTGTTTATTAGTCACAAAAAACCACACAGTAAGGTGTCTGGTTGCAAACGATTTCAAGGTGGCTAAAAGTGGGTCCTGGCAAGTGCTGATAGAATAGATACTGATAAATTCAAATCTCATTCCACCAGGGCGTGCATCAACTTCCGCGGCAAGGGCGATGGACTTTGCCAATAGACCATGTCCTCGCGGGCCGCAGGATGCTCCAGTGAGCTAACTTTTCAGCGGTTTTATCACAAGCCGATTTCAAGGTAGGGTGTGTTTGCTGATTCTGGTGACAGTAACTGTTACACGTTTTTCAAGTTAGATGGGAGAGATTTGTTTGATTTGTTTGTAAATAACTGAGGGTTTGTCATTTGTTTGTTACTAGAGAGTTTAGTTATGATTTAACAAACCTATGTTAATTACTGAGGTGCAATCCAGGAGTTAGTTTGAGCAAGTCTGCGGCCGGTGATTTTTGAATTCTGCGGCGTGAATTCACATTTGTGCTCATGAAGTCTTCACGTAGTCAATCTCACGTGTCTCCGACTCCGTAAAGTAAAATAGTAAGATTAAATGAGAACTTACCAGTTTGAAGTTTGATCTTTATTTTATGAGGAGTCGAGTTGAGCGACTACGTGCCCTCCGCTCCCACCCTCATAGATCTCATCTGGTAATTCTAGTTTTATCATCTTACCGTTATACTTCGGTCATTGTTAGCTGTGAATTCATTCCGCTGCTTTGAGGATTGACGCACCAACGGCTGTACGGGCTTCTATCCACGTAGTCCCTCAACTCGACTCCTCATAAAATAAAGATCAAACTTCAAACTGGTAAGTTCTCGTTTAATCTTACTATTAAATATAAACCGACAATTTCAAAGTTTAAAAGGTTGTCACTGATGAAGAACGCATAGTGTAGAGAGGAACTGCAGGTGGACACAAAGTGCTGGTGTTAAGGGTTATGGGGAGAAGGCAGGAGAATGGGTTTAAGAGGGAAAGATGGATCAGCCATGATTGAATGGCAGAGTAGACAAGATGTGCCAAACGGCCCAATTCTGCTCCTATCACTTATTTTAAAAAACTCAATGGGTCAGGTAGCTTCTCTGTTGATGTCAGAGATGCTGCCTGATCCACTGAGTTACTCCAGCACTTTGTGTCTATCTTTGAAGAACACGCAATGTTGTGTTGTATGCCATGTTGTAATATCATGTTATTGTGTGGTGTGGGAGCGCAGTTGTTATTGCTGCAGATTCAGAGCACCAGTGACCTGGGTTCGATCCTGACCTCTGGTGTTGTTGATGTGGAGTTTTGGCATAGTTTTGCCTTGACCTAGTGCGAGTTGCTGTTGGGTGCATGGGGGGTTTGCTCATCCGTCCCAAAAGGTTCATTGTACATTAGTTCAACGGTACATTTACTTGGCTGCTGCAAAATTCTTCTAGAATATGCAAGTAACAAAATACTATAAGGGGAGAAGTCAATGGGCAGTTTAGAGAAAATTATTATTGGGGAATGGGTACAAATGATATTGGCTTGCTGGGGCCAGTGTGAATCCGATGGGCCAAATTAATATATTTCTATGTTCACAACAAGTAAACAGGTAACATGCAACAAAGATTTTCACATCCACTGCCTCAAGGTTCATCATCATATCAAGGATGGATCTTACCCAGGTCACTCCATCGTCCCCTATCTCAGCATCAGGCAAGAGGTACAGAAGTGTGTGAAAACGTACACCTCCAGGATTCAGGGAGTAGTCTTCCCAGCTGTTTATCAGGGCAACGGAACCAGTCTCTATTCACGCAGACAAACTAGAGAGCAGTCCAGAGCAAACCACCTACCTCATTTAATGACCGCATGGATGCACACCAAAAAATAAAATGGGGAAGGCGGCTCAACTGTGGCTAACGAGGGAACTCAAGGATAGAGATGTTTTAAATCCAAAGAAAAGGCATATAAATTGGCCAGCAGCAAACGGAGGACTGGAGGAGAAATTTTGAAACTCACCAGAGGAGGACCAAGAGGTTTTATTAAGAGGGGGGGGGGTGGGGGGGGGAAAAGAGTACCAAATAAAAGCTAGTGGGGGAATATAAAAAACTGACTCTAAAAGCTTCTTTAGATATGTGAAAAGGTAAAGATTAGTGAAGACAGATGTAGATCTATACAATCAGGCAGATTAACTTATAATAGGAAACAAAGAAATGGTTTTTTATAGAACAGTTAAACAAGTACTTTGATTCTATCTTCACTAAGGGAAGACACAAACAATATCCTCGCCAGAAATACTAGGGGACCATGGATCTATAGGAGGGAGGAACTGAAGGAAATCCACACAAGTCAGGAAATGGTGTTAGTTAAACCTGTTGGGACTGAAGGCAGAGGCAGATAAATTCCCCAGGGCCTGATGGTCTGCATCCCAGATTAAGTACTAAAGGAAGGTGGTGGCCCTAGAAATCGTGGATGCATTGGTGATCATTTTCCCAATGTTCTCTCGACTCTTGGATCAGTTCCGTGTGGACTGGAGGGTAGCCAATGTAACCCCACATTTTAAGAAAGGAGGGAGAGAGAAAATGGGGAATTATAGAACATTTGGTCCTTACATCAGTAGTGGGGAAGATGCTTGAGTCGATTGTTAAAGATGTTATAGCAGCGCATTTGGAAAGCGTGACAGGATCGGTCAAAGTCAGCATGGATTTTATGAATAAGGGTAAATTATGCTTAACTAATTTTCTGAATTTTTTGAGGAAGTGTAAACAAGTGGATAAGGGAGAGACATGGGATGTGGTGTATCTGGACTTTCAAAAAGGCTGTTTGACAAGGTCCCTTCCACATAAGAGATTAGTGTGCAAAATTAGAGCACTTGGTATTGGGGGTAGGGTATTGACATGGATAGAGAACTGGTTGGCAGACACGAAGCAAAGAGTAGGAATTAACGGGTACTTTTTTTCAGAATTGTTAGGGCAGTGGACTAGTGGGATGCTGCAAGGGGCCCGGGGGTGCTGGGACCTGTTTATTTACAATATTATATTAATGATTTTGATGAGATAATTAATATGTGAATCTCTACGTTTTCAGATGACACAAACTGGGGTGGCAGTGTGAGGTGCGATGCGGATGCTAGGAGGCTGCAGGTTGACTTGGATAGGCATGGGTAAGTGGGCAGATGATGACAGATGAGTGTAATGTGGATAAATGTGAGGTTATCCACTTTGGTGGGCAAAGAACAGAAGGCACAGATTTTATCGAATGGTTTCCAGATTAGGAAAAAAGGGAGGTGCAACGAGACCTGGGTGTGCTTGTACATCATTCACTGAAAGTAAACATGCAGGTATTAGCAGGCAGTGAAGAAATTGATGGCATGTTGGCCTTCATTGCAAGAGGATTTGGAGTTAGGAGCCATAGAGATCTAGTGCAGTTTACAGGTGAGACCGACCGAGTATTGTGTGCAAATGTGGTCTCTAATTTGAGAATAGGACATTATTGCTATTGAGGAGTGCAGCATAGTTCACCAGGTTGCCCGGGGGGGAGATTGACGGTAGCTTGTATTCAGTGGATTTACACGGATGAGAGGGGATCTTAAAGAAACATATTAAATTCTTAAAAGGATTGAACAGGCTAGATGTATGAAAAATGTTCAATGTGGGGTGTGGGCATGATGATGGGTGGGGGGGGAGGGGTTGACGGGGGGGACGTCTGCCCTGGAGCCGAGGGGGAGATGGAGAGTGAGAGGGAGCGGCCGAGGGCATCCGGCGCGGGTGTTCTCCCCGCTCCAGACTACCCGGCTGCGCCTCTACCCGCCCCCAGACCGGCTGCGACCGTGGGCGGGGAGGACATCCCGCGCCGATAACTCGGCCTCTCCCTATCACTCCCTCGGCTCCAGAGACGCTCACTCCCCCACCCAACAATCATCGCCGCCCCCCTGCTGAGAAAACAGGACCCACGGTAGTTTACATCGAGAAAGATATAGAGAGACAGAGCGTGAGGACAGAGAGTGAGACAGAGAGTGAGACAGACAGAGAGACAGAGGGGGGACAGAGGTGAGACAGAGGCAGAGACGAGAGACCTTACATTTATAAAAACTGGCATTCTTTTATTTTTTCCTACGGCTCTGCAAAAATGTGCAAATATGTAATGTTGGCCCTCATGCTGAAAAGTTTGGAGGCCTGTTTTAGAGGATCAGCCATTGATCATATTGAATGGCAGGTGCTGGCTGGAAAGGGCCTACCTACTCTGCACCTACTTTGAAATGTTTCTATGAGACCCTTGGACTATTTTTTCATCAGACTTTACTAGGATTTTTACATTGCACTCCTCGTTATTCCCTTTATCTTGTATTGTACACTGTGGACACCTCGAGTGTAATCTTGTATAGGTTTACCACTGACTTTCTGGCACCCTTGGTTTCAGTGCTTTCTGGAATTAACAGTTTTCCCGTTCACCGCAGCCAAGTGATAACAAAACAAACAAACACTCTGGCCCGCTAGCAACACCCCTCCGTGGTCTCCAAAAACACCGTGGAGTCGGCAAGTTTGAGTAAATTTAAATAAACAAAGATGAGAGAAACTGAATGCGAATCTGCTATATCCGAAATTGGTTATTATGTGGGTGCGTTTAAAATGAGGGTTTTACTGTATTGCCTTGGCGAAACAGTTCAGACTGAGGATCGAAGTGCATAGTTGACCAAGGGGTTTTTTGGGTGAAGCTGCCTTTTAATAAGGTGCGCAGTAAAATTAGACACATTCGAGGGGATATGGGAAAAAAGCAGGAACGGTGTACTGATTTTAGAGGGCAGGAAGGATGTTAAAAAACACTTCACACATGGAATGAAAGAAATGTGCAATAATCATTTCCATAAAGAGTTAAACCCCTATCTCACGGTGCGAGTTGACCCACGAGTGACCCAGAGTTGTCACTCACAGTAATCACGTACACTAAACGTAGCGGGAACGTCGGAACTCTTGCGAGCAACTTAGCGACTCGTGGTGCTAACAGCAGGTACCCGTGAAACTTGGTAACTCGTGAAAAAAATCAAACATGTTTGATTTTTTCCACGAGTCAAATTTACAGTTCAAGTTAAAATTGGAAAACCATTTTTAAACTTGTTTTATAACGTGGTGCCCGTGCGTTTACCTTTAGTGATTCGTTGTGGTTCCGTGGGAACCTCTTTTAACTCAGCGGGGCAGGCGCATCTCTGGAGAAAAGGATTATGGGTGTGACGGGATGACATTTCCAAATTTCTCCAGCCCCATGTGTTCACTTTTTTCACTAGCATCTGCCCTTTCTTGTGTATGACAATATTTGTATTTACAGTGCCTTGTGTCTTGGAATTCAGGATTCAACACACACACACAATGCTGGGGTAAGGTAATTCACACACACCACACACAAATGCTGGGTGTAATCAAACACACACACAATGCGGGAGTTAACTCACACACACACACACACACACACACACACACACACACACACACACACACACACACACACACACACATGTGGAGTAACTCACACACACACACAACAATGCTGGAGATAACTCACACACACACACGACAATGCTGGAGTAACTTCTCACACACACACAATTCTGGAGTAATCAGCGGGCCAGGCAGGCTTCTTACGGATGAGAAGGAATGGATGGATGTTCGGGTCGAGAACCCTTCCTTAGACCACTACCCAGAGATGCTGCCTGTCTCGCTGAGTTACTCCAGCATTTCGTCTATTCTATTAAAACCAGCATCTGGACTTCCCTTCCCCACATAATAACCAATGAGATTCCCCACTTAACTCCGTGTCATCATTGTCCCCTCTCTGTCTTCCCCCAGGACCTGTGTATATGTATATGTATATTGTGTATGTATATGTATATGTGTTATGTGTATATGTATCTATACTTTGAAGGGGTTCTTGGGATGCTACTGATATATATATATTTATATATATATTATAATATTATATATATAGTGAGAGAGAAGCATACACCACAACACCACACACACACACATTATTATTATATATAAATATCTATATAGCTGTAGGCAACCCAGGAACCACGCAAAGTATAATATACAGCACATGGACGCGTGTGTGGCGTGCGTGTGCGTGTGCCGTGTGCGTGTGTGTGTTGTGTTGTCCGGCGGCCGCTCAAAGTCAATACTATTCCTCTTCTATGGACAGTGGGGCCGTTTGCTGTCCGTGCCCGGAGCGATGCGGCTGCCACCAGCTAATTCACTCCCTGCCCACAATTATAAACCATATAGAAGACGCACGGAAACAGGCCATCAACTGCCCTTTTACTCCCGTGCCATTTACTGTCACCTAAGTCCAATTTCTACCTGCACTCAGACGCGGAGTCGTGGCAAGTGTGGTTTTACAGACACAAGCCCCTCCTTCACAAGGCCCGACTCCCCAAAATTACTATGAACTGAGCTCTCCCCCCACCCGGGAAATACAGTATTTAAAAACATTAAAGCACCAAGGAAATGCACTTACACTTATTGGTTGCTGGAGGGTGCGCATTTTCCCTCTGTAGGTCATATCAATAGATGCGGCCACGCTGAAATAACTCAAAGACTAGGATGGAGAATGTCTTTTAACATTGTTGCTTTATTAAAACATACCTTCATTCACGGTTGGCTCAAGAGTAACGGGGAGAGGAACTTGGTAACTCGGTAGGAGGAAGTTGGAACATCGCATAATGACATACCCGTGGGAAACTCGGTTAAACATTGACATAAACTTGAAGTCTCGTACACAAACCCACGGTCTTTCTCGGGGTCCTCGTGGGTCAACTCGCACTGTGAGACAGGGCCATTAATAGGCATCGCGAAAAATGATAATTATGTACCAGAGACGGAGACGGGAGGTGAGGGGGAGGGGGTAGGGGGAGGGAGGGGTTGAGGGGGGGAGGGGTAGGGAGATGGAGGGGGAGGGGGAGGGGTGAGAGGGGGGAGGGGGGAGAGGGGGGGAGGGGGGGGAAGGGAAGGTTGGAAGGGGGGTAGGGGAAGGGGGAGACGGGGAGGGGGAGAGAGGGGGAGCGAGGGAGAGGGGCAGAGCTGAAGAGGGGAAGGGGCAGAGAGAGAGGTGAGAGAGAGGGGGAGAGAGGGGGGAGGGGGAGGGAGACAGGGACACAGAGAGACAGAGAGAGAGAGAGAGGGAGGGAGAGACAGAGACAGGCAGGGAGAGACAGAGACATATGGGGGGAAAAGCAGGAACGGGGTACTGATTTTAGAGGGCAGGAAGAATTTTAAAAAACACTTCACACAATGAAAGAAATGTGCAATAATCATTTCCAAACAGAGTTAATAGGCATCGCGACAAATGATTTTAGTACCGGAGGGCAACAAAGGTTCCGCCCTCCTGTTATGAAACAGCCAGAAGAGAGGATTAAATTATCCATCCATGTTAACATTTAGCAGGCGACACTCACTTGCTGAACATCTCGCCTGAGATAGACACAAAATGCTGGAGTAACCTCAGGGGGACAGGACAGACAGGCAGGGCATCTCCAGTTTGTATAAAAAGTGTCGTGGTAACAATATCTCAGCGACCGCAAGGCGCCCAGCCCTTCCTCCAAATAATTACAAATCGAAAGATACATAAATATATCATTTCTGTTTGGATATATTACTATGTAGGAAAGAACTTCAGATGCTGGTTTAAAATCGAAGGTAGACCCTCAAAAGTCTGCAGTGACTCAGCGGGGACAGGCAGCATCTCTGGAGGAGAAGGATTGGGCAAGGAGAAGGAATAATATTTATACATAAGATGGCAAGAGGGCAAAGATCATTATGACAAAAGATTATGAATTTGCAATACAACCACTCACATGATATATATATCCGATGGAATCTAGGAACAGTTGCTACAAGCACGTACCTGTATAGTGATCAAGCCAAGCGTCGGAACCCAACACGTTCTTAAATACTCCTTGCCGACCCCCTTTCGTATCGATGAATGAGCCAATGAATTCGGCGCCGAGTAACGGAGACCAACTCAGGAAACCGGAAACATGTTTGCCCTGTTCGCGATAAGCGAAATCGAAAGTCAACCTGGTTTTAGGAAACGCGGTCAGAAGTGGAAATCTGAACAAACAAGCCAGGCGGGACCGAAACGTTGACCACCCTTCTGGCCTTTACAAGAACTGCCTGAGCCACCTGAGTTCATGTGCCGCGTAACAATCTCAGCGACCCAGACGCCCAGCTCTTCCCAAATAAATACTAATAAAACATATATGAATCGAAGGTAGGACACATAGTGGAGTGAATCCGGGGACAGGCAAACATCTCTGGAGAGAAGGAATGGCAAGGAGAAGGAATTAATATTTAATACATATATATTCATATATTGAAGATGGCAAAGATTATGACAAATGCTATGAATTTGCTATACACATACATATATATCCTATAGATTGTACACAGTTTGCTATAGGCACGTACCTGTATGTGATTAAGCTAATCGGACACCTTTCACATTTTTTTTAAAGCGCTCTTCTACTTCTTCTTGTAAGGATTCCCGGTAGTGTAGACGCTGCTAAGCGTATTTTGCCCTCCACAGGTTCAAAGTTTTGAAAAGCGCTCTTTTTGGAACCCACGTTTTAAATACCTTTGCGACCTCCTGTCGGAACGAGGAATGACATGAGGCAAATGAATGCGGCGTCCCGAGTGACGGGACAAAAGTGTTAGTGTTCCGTGGTCTCCTCAGAGACCAACTCAAACCCCTGTCCTCACGGTGCGAGTTGACCATGGACTTACCCGAGTTGTTCACTCGCGGTAATCACGTACCAATTAACGTAGTGGGAACATCGGAAAACTCGCGCGGGCAACTTAGCGACTCGAGCGCTAAACGGCCAGGTACCCGTGGAAACTTGTTAACTCGTTGAAAAATATTCAAATATGTTTGATGTTTTCCACAGGAGTTCAAATTTACTGATCAAGTTAAAAATTGAAACAATTAAACCGTTGGAATAACGTAGTGGTCCCGTGAGGTTTACCTTAGTGATTCGTGAGTCTACTGTGGGAACTCTTTAAACGCAGCGGGACAAGCGACCATCTCTTGAGAGAAGAATGGGTTGACAGGATGTCGTTTCCAATTTCCTCAGCACCATGTGTTCACTTTTTCAAACCAGCAACTGCTCCTTTCTGTGTATGACATTATTTGTATAGTGGCAGGTGATTGTCGCTCCTTTCGTTTCACCAGGGGGTCAGGACGGAAACTGGACTTGGGCGGGAAAGGTGTTGGGGGTGGGGGTGGGGTGGGGTGGGGCGGTGAAGGGGGTGAGTATTTCACTAAATGCTTTAAAAAAACTTTAAGTTATAGATTTTGGACAATTTTAAGTTGAGTATCGACAAATCCAAAGAACCACATTACATTATTTTACTTCTGGAGTCACGTGAGTGACTCGTGAAGACCCGCCAGCACGCATGCCGCGACATATTCGTCGAAGCATTGCGGAAGCGACAGTCGGGAGGAGCGCCGCTCCTCCAGCGCAAGTTTTCAAAACTTTACTGAGTAAGTTTACCTATTCTGGTGAGCGTGGGCGGACTCGATGTAATTTCATTTTTCAGGAGGAAGCCACCATGGAGTCGCGTAAGGGAGAGCAGCAGCTGATTACCGCTGCTGTTGGTAGCAGCCAGCAGCGTGCCGTCTCTCCAGAGCTGCAGGTGCTGCCAGTAGCTCACGGTCTTCTCGCCGGTTCACAGACCGCAGAGTTTTTGCGCCGCGGTCCGGGCGGCAACAAAACCACCTTCTGGAAGTCGGACAGGACCGTTGGACTCAGCTGGGTCGGAACCTGAAGACGCCCCATTCCCGGTAGGGACGGCGGGCGGTCTTTCCGCATGGAGCGGATGGGGGTGACAGTTGCTTCCAGCCGTGACTGCTTATGCAGGGGCGAGTCACAGAGGGTCTCCTCGCAGACCCACGGCAGGATCCTGTCAAGGACTGCCAAATGTCTCACCCTCTTCGCAGGGGGAGCATTTAGGGGTCAGAGCTGGGCTGAACCTGAAGAAGGTGGGGCAATGGCGACTGAACAGTCAACTGTGAGGGGTGCAGAGAAAGATCAGCAGAAGATTTGTTGGGAAACACAGCTGTACCAACTCAGGAAGGGACTGCCTCTTTACAAAGCTGCAAGCCAGTACAAAATACAGGGCTACAAACAGCTACAGGAGCAAGCCATTAACTTTATGGCTGGGAAGTACATTGCTCCAGAGAACTCCATTCTCTTAATGTACCAGCAGTCTAGACCCCATCTGAGGGCAACAGGAGCCCATCTATAAGGAGCCAGGAGGGGAAGTCGAGAGGAAAACTGATGGCTGCTAAAATCACAGCAGTACCAGACAATGATGGGGGTTTTCGAATTTGCCTGAAGAGTTACTAGCTGCTCTAGCAGGACTGTGTAATACTCAGTGGAGGATTAACAGTTACAGGAAGGAGCTTCATCAAGAAGTGCGGAATTATGCAAAAAGGACAAGTAGCACACAGGCGCCAAAATTGTGTTTGGGGGGACCTTCCCGAAGCAGGTGAAATACTGCAATGAGGAAGACAAGGCTATAGCCTGATCTAGGTGCCAAGCACCTCTAAAAACCCACTATCAACAGCGGCAGCACCCCTACACACCCACCAGACATCGGTACTATGGAGACCATCTGGTGGTGAAAGCTCGAAGGCCGGCCCACCTGACAACAGCGGTCTTTCTGACCATGGCCCAGCCCGGCCTTCATCGGAAAATGCGCCAAACCCCACAACGCAGCAACACAATTCAGAAAGAAATAATGTGCGGAGACAACCCACACAACACCAGTAACCATGGAGGTAGGTGGGTATGTTTGTCTTAAAAAACATTGTTTGTCTCGATTCATCAAAAGTTATGGGACGGTTGCCATTGCACTTGTTTCATCATGTGTGCTGCACTTTTACCTCTGAACTTTTACATACTCGGAAGTATTCAGAATTACAAATTGAATTTGTTACGAGACTACGTCCCAGTTCAGCATACGTCTAGCAGGAAGTTCATACTTCACAAAAAGAGAGAACAGCAGGCCATGTCTGAACTGTTAAGACTAAACTCAAAGGAATTGAGAAAACAATCAGAGAATTTCAAGAGTTCGTATCAAAAATTATTATAAAAAAACTAAAAAGATGGTGGTTGCCGTATCATTACAGATTTGACCGAACTATATACTTCCGTTTCAGTGTGACCATTTCAAAAAACAGGACACGTTTGTCACACACAGGATCATCGTAAATACTGAAATTTATCTGGATGGGACTGTGGTGTGTGGAGACAGCTTGGCAGTATAAGGCTTTACCCAAATGGGGTTGTCATTCTGCACCCAGGCTATTACAAATTTATTAAAAACCAGCTTTGTTAGCATACTTATAAAGAAACATACCATATCGTCATGGCTTACGCTGGATTATATTCTCATTGTAGGTGAAAATTGGAGCTGGTTACATTTGAGGTATCAGGCCACAACACAGGGGATTTAACATACATCCAGATAAATCAAAATTGGAAACCCTCCACTACCATGGATTATTTTGGGGTTCACTATTGACTCTGTTCATATGTCTATCACCTTGCCAACCAAACAATAGTGGACAGGACTTGATGGGAAGTATGCAAAAGCCCTCACTGGCATCAGGGAACCATCCATTCGGCAAGGAGCACGTGTGATTGGGAAATGGTGGCTTGCATTTCCACGCAGCACAATTGGACCACTCCATTTATTAAAAACTGGAAGAGGAAATTTTAGCTCTCAAAAATCTTGCAGACCCATTTCTATAGGGCCTATGCAACTTCCAGGGAAAGCAAATCAGAATTAAAAACTGGTGGATGTGAAAATGCCCTGCATTATTCCTAACCCCATCACCCCATTCTATATCCATTGGGTTACATTTACAGACTGGATGCCAGTGCTAAAGGTTTTGGGGGCAACTAATACCACCGCAAGTTGTGTTGGCAGAATTATTAGAGGTGACACAATAATTATTCTGTTTAAAGCACTTGGAATTAATTATCTAGAAATGCTGGTAGCGTGTCATGGACTCAGGGCCTAC
This sequence comes from Okamejei kenojei, assembly GCA_035221665.1. Classification (NCBI taxonomy): domain Eukaryota; kingdom Metazoa; phylum Chordata; class Chondrichthyes; order Rajiformes; family Rajidae; genus Okamejei; species Okamejei kenojei. The sequence continues at coordinate 59,283,348 of CM069142.1, forward strand.
TGCCTCAGATGAGAACCAGTTTGCATGTACGGTACAAATTTTGATACCCACAGTGGGGGCCTAATATAATCATATGGGTGAAAATAAAGTCGATATCATGTGATGAATTGGTAAGATATCTGGCAATGGAGGCTGGGAGAGAGATATGGATCTCAAACCATTTATCCTTCCCAGTAAGTAAATTCAGTGGCAGTACCACCAGGGCACGTAAATCAACGGTCTAACTTTAAAGGGATTTTGGATCGGAAAGTGTTTACCGATATTATAGACGGTTGGGGGGGGGGGGGGGGGGACCATCCAGATATCGACCTTTTTTCCATCCAGGGACTAATTCACCAAATACCAACATATGTTGCTTGGGAAACAGAACCAGGGGCAGCAAGCGATGGATGATTTCTCGCTGCTTGGGGGGGGGGAGGGGGATTTGTTGATGCTGATGGCATTTTCCCCTTCTGCCTCTTCCGGCGAGGAGGTTCTTACAATTATTAAACATGACGCCACAACGGGTACCTTAGTTCCATCAGTCTACAAAGATTGGGTTCTCAGAACCCTGCATTGGTTCAACAACGGCACAAGGAGGTTGGCAACACCCCGTGCGGGAAAGTTAATCCGTGCCCATGACGGTTTGTACTTGTTGATTTGCTGATTTTCCTGATAAGGCCATTTCTGGATAGGACTCTCCGCAGGAGATAAATGCCATATCAGCGTAGAGCAGGGGATGCCACGAGAAGGACAGTACCTGACATTATGTCAGGAAATGGGAGGTTTGTTCTGCACCAGGAAAAAGGGGGACGAACCACTACATATGACTCAGCCAACAACACTGAGTGCTGGAGTTCTGGCCACCGTTCCATTTCGATGAGGATTGAGTTAACAGTGCATTATGGTTTGCAAGGAGTGCTCTATCTATTATTGGGCAGAGGGAGTGATCACCTGGCTATAGGAATCACACCCACTAATACCTAAACGAATGAGGGGTATTTGTACTCTATCCCCCCCCAGCCAGATAACCCATATATGGGACATAGGTAGTACACCAATATCGGGGGCTCATCTGGACAAACTAATATCTAGATGGGAATTGATCTTATGGCTTTGGATCAGCACACGGGTCCAGTCTTACACGAAACTAGTATGGACGTATGTTGTCACAAATGAAGATACCTGCTACATTCAGGGGTACTTAACAAGACTGTCCGGTTCTCTGGCAATATTAGAGTTCTGGCCTAACCTGCAGATAGTCGTCCTGCATAGTTGACACATATTTTTTCCAATATATAGTCACACGACACTTTATGGGCACGGATGAGAGATTTTCTCATTAGCATAAATTGCCTCACTAGGTCACAGTGCAAACCATATCCAGATTGGTTTAGGGTTGTATTACATGCGATGTGGTGGGGATCTAATGTTTCAAATCTCACTACAAAAGCGTGCATCTACATCGCTGACGCTAGGCTTGAATGGGGAGTCTATGGAGCAAATTCTTGCCACAGCGGGGGTGGAGCAATGAACGCATTCAATGCTTTAAATAAACCCCGTGGCCAATCTGAGAGTTTGCAGGGGAAAAAATTAAGGTCTGTAAAATAAATTACAATGTGGGCATATTATTTTATTGTTTTTCAGTGTCGTGTGTGGAAAATAGTTCATCTCCTTCCCAGAATGGCAGTGTGTGAGCATGGTACGTTAAGGGCATGAAATCACAGAGCTTTGAAATTTACGTAGTCACTCACGTGACACCGAAGTAAAATCGTAAGATTAAATGAGAACTTACAGTTTGAAGTTTGATCTTTATTTTCATGAGGGAGTTACGATGAGGGATTACGTGCCCTACGCTCCCAAAACCTCTATTTTAAAGTTCATAACTGGTATGGGAAGTTCTCTCTTTATCTTACTTAAATTAGTCTTACTTCTGGTATCTGTGATTCCACAACCACTGCTTTGAAGAATGTCGCGTTTGCGTGCACTGCGGGGGGGTCTTCACGTATATCCTCATCGTAACGCCTCATTAAAAGAAAGTTCAAATAAAACTGGTAAGTTCTCATTTTATCTTATATTCTTGAATGGATAACTTTGAATTTCGTGATTTTTTAAAAGGGAAACAACATCTACAGTGCCTTGTGTCTTGGCAATTCATGATTCTCCATGCTGGGCGAGAATAGGATTTGTTATGCTGG